>CAMXCT020001549.1:0-122500 GCA_947184155.2 Cladocopium goreaui
AAATGGCATCTCGATGGCCGTCAGAACCTGGATACCCTCTGGTAAACTAACATAACTATGGAAAATCACAATTTTTAATGGGAAAATCCACTATAAATATCTATAAATTGCCATTTTCAATAGCTATGTTAAATTACCAGAGGGTAACCTGGGACCCAGCCATGCCTCAAATGCCTCAGGTATTACAATCTCGATGACCCTCTGAAGCTTGCAGACCTAGACCCTTGGCGAAAAGTTCACCGGAAAACGCACGTTGAAAATCCCAGGGGGCACTCGGAAATGATCTACAGATGGTTGATGTTCATTAATTTTCATTGATTTTCTGTGTACTCACTTAGAGGGCACACGATTTTCCAATAAATTGCAGTTTTCTTTCGATTTGGGGTAGCCATCATTTCCATGCTCAGTTCATCCCATTTGAGAAGCCCCGGTAAAAAAAAGAAGTTCATCCTATTTGGGGATCTATCTAATGAAATCAAACAATGTCAAGTATAATCTGAATCTAAGTGTTTCTCTGACCTATCCCCAAAAATCTCTTTCTACTTATCTCAATTTTGATCTTTATCTTTCTTTAAATAAAAACACACACACACATATATATATATATATATATGTGTGAATCTTACATCATATGCACACAATATCACACACACATAATTATATATATACACGTAAAATTACGTAAATATTATACACACAATATCATATATCATTTGTTGATTCATTTGTTTGACTTGACTCTGAAGATCCTCTCCCTCCTGGCAAAAAACCCTGGTCACCACATCAAGGCTGCCGGCATGTCCACTGCGCCACGTGCAGATCTGCAGGAAGTTCTCATGTGCGAGGCGCGATTTGGGAAAGGTTGAAGGGGCCTCTTGATGGGTCAAACATGCTTAGTTGGCAATTTTGCTAGTGAGTGTGTTAGTGTTTCCTTATATATATTCATATTTAATTACTTAGTTTCCATGTTAGATCATCATGGAAATCTTTTTTAGATGATAAGAGGCCAGGTGCAGGAATTGGCCCGCCAGTCAAAAGTTGGTTTACAACCCTGATGTAACTATAGAATACTATAGATATGTGTCATAATCTCCAGTTAAGTCACTCATAAATCAACTTGGCTAGGTGGGCCCTTCCCGTGCTTTGGCGAAGTCTTCCCAGGATGCCGTGGAGCGTCTTCGGAAAGTCCTCCTGATCTTGAAGAAAGACCAGGGCCGGGCGCGGTTATCAGCTTGCTGTATCAGTTTCGGCTGTATTTTGCCATTCATGAGGACATATAGATCATATAGGACATACAAACCCAGCAGTTGAGGATATTTTTGCAAGAAGCATCCAAGGGTAGCCATGTAAACCCAAGCATAAACCCTAAGTTTCTGGGCAAATTGTGGCTGATGAAGACCACACCCCACAATGATGATAGAGCCCAGCATGGTTTATCTCGGGTTTATCGCATTGGCAGTATTTTCCATCATAGTATGCCATAATTATTTCTGGGCAAATTATAACGACCTCACTGTTCTCCTGAACCCTGGAATCATGATTAATAAGAGGAATCATCCCAATAGCTGGCCGCAAGTTTCGCCCAGATCATTTGGATGGATTGGGACTGATCCATTACCTTGGTCTTGGATCAACATGGACCAACCAGAAACCACCGATTGCCGAAGTTTCTTCCCTCTGGTAACATGGCTTTTTGGAACATGGGCCATGTATAGCTGATATTTAGCCATTGAACATGGTGGTTTTCCATCGCTTCTGTTGGATTGGCTGGGAATTGGCCTGTCCAAGTATTGTAAGTATTATCCTCTCGAAATCAAACAAGACACATCGGCAAAACATCGGGAACTTTTCGGGAACGGAACGCCTCATGTTTTTGTTGGGGACTTTTCCTCATGACACGGGGCGTTTGGGGATGTTCCAGTGCCAAGTTGGAGGGTAAACCAACTGGGTCCAGGACTTGGAATCGACGCGATTGCAAAGTCAGTTCCTTGCGCAGCTATAGACAGCTTTCCCGTTTCTCTAGTGAAACACTATCGTATGATTGGGAGAATTGGTGTTCTTACATCTTGTTTCTGCAGTGGATGTAGTCGTTTGTATTCTAGTTGTTGTCATTCTTCTGGTTCTTTGCTATGGTTTTAACGTGATCGGTTTTCCAGCTTGCTGGCCGCGCAGCTTCTGAGGTTTCGAAGTCAGATTGAGGACAAGTTCGCAAAAGAGAATAAGACCCGCGACTCCGATGGGGCATCCCTTAAGTGTTGGACCATGGGCAGGGTCTCTAGAGATCGACCGTCAAAGCACCATCTTTTGCCAAAAGCCAGGCAAATCCCTATTTGTTGTGGGGCATTGTGGGGCTGATTGTTCATTCTTGTGGCTTACCTCTGGTAAACGTTTACATAGCTATGGAAAATCACAATGTTTAATGGGAAAATCCACTATAAATGGTCATTTTCAATAGTTATGTTAAATTACCAGAGGGTAAATCATGTGAAATCCACCATTTCCACTGCTCAAATGCGAATTTTTCTGGTTTCGTTTCCTCCCTGTTTCTGGCCCTTTCTGGCCCTGAGGAAATTCATCCTGATGCAGCAGCTCCGTTACATCAAGCGCGAGCTGAACCTGGAGCGTGATGACAAGCAGAGCATCATCGCGGCATTCAAGGAGTCCCCTGAAAAATGTCAAGATCGGTTATGGTCCAATGGTAGATCTGGGTAAATTATAACGACCTCACTGCGACCTCACTGGAATCATGGTTATTAAGGGAAACCATCCCAAAATGGCCTTAATTCAGGTTAGTGAAATATTATAATTTACCCAGAGATGTATCAAGTTAGATGGCAAAAACCAACACACACCACTGGGGGCACTTCCTGTCCAACCATAATTACACAATCGCAGTTTCACAAAAATATTTGGGGCATCCACCAGCTCGCCTTTGCCGCAATGCAGATGATGGAGAGAGAGAACAAACCAAAATGCAATTTCTTTATATTTCTTTCATCACCGATGGGTAGGAGGGTAGGAAGTGAGTTGGATGACTGGTTGGTGATTTCAACATATTCAAGTATCTTTTATGTTCAACCATATCTGGTTGGTAGTTTGGAACATTTGGATTATTTTCCCATATATTAGGAATGTCATCATCCCAACTGACGAACTCCATCATTTTTCAGAGGGGTAGGTCAACCACCAACCAGATATTTATTGCTATCTATCCATATTTCAAGTAGATCAGGGTAACCGTTGTAACCCACCAGCCGTTCCCTTGCGCAGGAGTCCATCAAGAAGCTGGGCAACCTGGTGCCAAGCGAGGCAGCAAAGGCCATGGACCAGGCAATTTTTTTGCTTCGGAAGATGAACCCCATCGGCCGGAAATTGGACACATCCTGTGGGGATCAATATCAGCTATATCAATTGTGGGGAAAAATGGTGGAAGAAACATCAGCCCAAACTTTTTTTTCGGTTTTCAGGGCTGTAAGAGGTGGCAGACCTAAGAATTTACAGAGCATGTTTCACCATTTTGGTCTCTCTCATGACACTGGACATGTTGATTGCAGTGTTTCTCCTGGTACTTTCTCATTGGCCGGATGCTATGATGTTAATATGGGAAAATCGTCGACATGTCAGGGTGGGTCGAAGCTACCCAACCGAAATCCAACCCATCAACCGTCAACCCACACCACCAGTGAATGGCTGCTCCACCCAACGCCACTCAACCTACAGGAAATGAGCAAGCTGGGCAACTTAGAGCCTCAGAGTGCTGAGTTCAATGTCGGGATGCCGAAGTTGGAGGGGTACAACCTGGAGACGTTGTGGGAATCCAACATGGCAAGAACATGCAAGAAACAAATCCATCGCGGAGAGATGATGTGCACGTGATTTTCCAAAAGGAACAAGTGGGGATTTCCGCGGCCTTTGATTTCCAGAGGGTAAGATTTCCTTATATATGTTCTTCCGACTTAATCTACCATTTTGTTGGTTAACTCATGTTTCTGCCGGTGAAAATCACCGTTCCATTTTTTGCATCGCCAACGCATACATGTTTTCGTTGGCTTCGTGGCTTGGGCAAGGTCTGCCGCAGCTATTTGGAGTGGCTGACTGCCCTGCCCTGGGGAAAATACAGCGAGGACCGCCAATCCGATCCCATGGGACGTGTGCGCATGAGCATCTTGCTGATGTGGATATCCAGCATTCTTTTCTTATCGTTTCTCGCTCAATTCAAACACTTGAGGTCATGATACATTTATTTGCCTATCGCCTATCTATATTGTTTGTCTATCTATTTGTCTGTCTGTCTGTCTATGTATGTATCTATCTATCTATCTACTATATCTATCTATCTATCTATCTATCTATATCTATCTATCTATCTGTCTATCTGTCTGTCTATCTATCCATCCATCCATCCATCCATCCATCTACATATATCCATCTATCCATCTCTCTCTGTTTTACAATGTAGCTTTAGGCAACATATTTCAGTTTTTGGTACTCAAACCATGTGGCATCAGGACAACACTGACATCGACCGCGCGGAACAGATCCTGAACGAGGCGATGCACTTTGGGCCGCAGCGTGGAGTTCAGCCATGGATGGCAACCCATGTTATGAAGACGCCTCCGATTGAAAGAGAAAATCCGTGGTTATTAGATGTTATTAGCTGGTTGGTGGTTTGGGACATTTTTTATTTTTCCATAATATATGGGATGTCATCCTTTCCATTGACTTTCATATTTTTCAGAGGGGTAGGTATACCACCAACCAGTTAGATGTCCGATATGATTTTAGGGTTGACAGATGTTGACAGTCAGGAAAGTCAGGTAGACCTGTTGAGTCAAAGAATTGAGCATGCTTGGTGTCAAGAAACACGTCCTGGATAGCTGGATAGGCACCAGTTTTGTTGTTGATTGTTGGAACATGTTTTATTTTTCCATATATTGGGAATAATCATCCCAACTCACTAATATTTTTCAGAGGGGTTGAAACCACCAACCAGTTATTGATTGATGATATTGATGGAGGGTAAAGCGAAAATGATGATGCTGCAACACAAATGAAAGCCTCCACTAATGAAAATTAAGACAACAGGAGTTTATCACTTTGCGGTCAGCAGTGAGCATCGTGCATTGTTCTTGGTGTCATGCTGGATCCCTTGCAAGGCAATCCTTCGTGTAACTGTTGGAAGCTCTGGAAAATGGGATCTCCATTTGCAGAATCTGGTCGAACATCATATTGTATACTCGTAAATATAGCATGATATAATATGGCACACACACATATATATATATATTATACAAATAATATAAAATAATTAATGTACTGCTTTATCTATAATACAGCTTTATCCATAATAGTTGAATATAGTTGATACTTGTAGTATCTTTTTGACATACACCCCGGGTTTGGCCCTGAAGCAGCTGCAGGATCACTACAGTTTGGAGGTGCGGTGGCTTACCAGCCGTTGGCCCATGTTGGGCAACGATGTGCACCTGAAACACGATGTACCATCTGGTTATTTAACACAGCCATTGGCCATGGTATAGATGGCCCATTTATAGATGGTTTACCTGGGTTTACCTACTAAAAATGGTGATTTTCCATGGCTGTGTTAGTCATAACCAGATGGTATATTCATATAATATATATATATGTAGAACAAGGTGTGCAGCACCATTTGACATAATGAGGAGTGCAAAAACATCTGTTCTTTTCAGGCAATGTCTGGGGGGCAACATGGGGCAGCCATCCCCATTCTCCATACCATTCGCTGACCCCTCAATGCTTGCCACAAGGGGATGATTGGTTCTTATGTTTGTTGGCTCATCAAAGTATATATATAATATATATATATATTCATCTATATAATATAAGTATATATATATATTATGTGTGTGTGTGCAAGTTGCATTTTAACCAATCTACCTACCATAAATCAAGCAATGTTACTTAAGTATATTATCAACTAGATCCTCGTTTTTTGTTGCTTATCCCCCAGAGTTTGTTGCTTACCAGTCCCTCCTTGTGTGTGAGGATGTGAAGGAACGTATCCTTGAGCACATGGCGGTTAGCTTCTTAAAAGGCCCTTCTTCCTTTGGGGGGGAGGGTTAGGGTTGCTGTATTTTTTGGCCAATCAATTGGGTGATTTTTTCATATTTTTTTCATACTACCCGACTTCAGAAAAGGACATGCAGGGCATCTTCAGGTTAGCCATGAACTGAACCTGAACCTCCCAACTATACCAACTATCAGATTCATTGTGCATGTTGCGTTGCGTTAGAACGAAGTCCGCCCTGCCAGGATGAAAGGCCATCCAAGTTCGCACTTTATGTTTATCTTGATGTAAACCTCAGAAATCTTGAAGTCTGAACCTTGCAGTTTGCAGCGGACAATCGAATTGATGATTGTCTTGTAGATTTACCTATCTCCCAGAATTGGAGGATACCCTTCATTTCGGAGTTGGAAGAGTTGTTTCCAGATGTTTCCACTAACAATGGGCTATCTTCACGGTCGGCCTGTTCATTTGCGGGAGGGTCAACGTGCCTTCCTGTAAACTAAGACGTAGATGTGGAACACCCACCATGAATGTAGATCATTTCCTCAAAGAACCATAGGGTTTTCCACATCATCCACTGTAAGTTTCCCTCGTGACCCATGAACATCAGAATTGCCAGATGGAAGGGCCCTTTGTCCTCCCAGTTATTCGAGTTTGATCAACCGTTCGCAGGCTCCGTGCACGGAAAGATCATGTGTTTGGTGGGTCCTCCGGGTGTTGGAAAGACCTCCATCGGCAAGAGCATTGCGCGCGCCATGGATCGGTGCCTGTGCTGGGGAGGGGCTAGCACCGGTGGAGATTGGTGGTTGTTGGTGCCATCATTTTCATCTTGGTTTTGATTTTGATCTTGATCTTGATCATCATCTTCATCATCATCATCATCATCATCATGATCATGCTTACTAGAGCGTCTTAGCAAATATGATTGAAATCACCACCTGGTGACCCAAACTCCCTTTTTCTGGTAACAGAGTCACGGCCTCCAGGTTTAAGGATCCAAAGCGCTCGCAAAAAGGATCAGCTCAGTGTCCTTTCCAACCTTGCGTGCCCGCACAAAAAATCTTTGGCCGGAAGATCTTCCATTGTTTTGTTGTGCTATTTGTGAGCACCAAATTCCATGAAAGGATGATTGCCCGGCAAATATTGTCTTGGAATCAGAATGAGTTGCTTCTTTTCTTATTGTTCTTTACTGCCACAAATTGAGGAACACACGTTGTGCTGACTGGTTTTTTCTGGATAGCAAGTTCGCCACAATCGTTTGTGAACTTTTTTCGCCTTTGTCAAACATTGACTGCTTCCGAACTTTCTACTCTCTAACAATCTCAACTTCAGCTGGCAATGGGACCCCCTCAACTTTATTTCATATCTATATCTATATCATATAAAGTATATATATATATACGTATATATATATATCACATCCATTCATTTACAGATTACCAGCCATAGTTTTCATGATTTTCCAGCCATAAGAACCACCACCACCACCACCGCTGCTCCAGGCAGTTCTACCGCTTCTCGGTGGGCGGCTTGCACGACGTCTCGGAGATTCGGGGCCATCGCAGGACGGGAAGGGACGCGGTGGACGGTTTGGGGGGGTGGTGTTTGGGTGACTTTCAATGGTGGACATTTGTTAATTAATTAATTAATTATAGATGATTGAGGAAAGGAATAGGCTCCAGGTTAATTAATGTCAACCCTGGATTAATAAACCTCCCCAAACGGCTGTTTAATTGGGAGGGTACCATTTAAGTATCAGATTATGACTATTGGAGGAGTACCACCCTAATTAATAAACCATGGTTTATTAATCCGGGGTTGACATTAATTATTTTTCGAATGGAAAATGGATGAATATGGCTTATTTATAGAATTTTATAGGTGTCTTTCCGGAAATTCCCATTTTTGATGGGGATTGTCCATTGCCACCTTTGATTATGAGAGGATCATCTCGTTTTTTTCCCCGAGAATTTCAGGGATGACGAGTCGATTTCTAGGACTCGAGTTGGCGTTGTTTCTTCTCGGCCGGGGAGGGATTTTTGGAATTTTTGACGATTTTCATGAATCCCAGGAATTGGTTGTTATAATGATGTATATGTTTATAAAAGCAATGATAAACCATCCATCTTTTGAACCCACAGCAAAATTGGGCATGATACTATTACTAAGATTGACTGATGTGAGGGGGAAAAAATCAGGGGCCGGGTCCCTTTTCAGTGTAGTAGCACCTACATTCGTAGCATTTTTCTAGGGATTCGTGATCTCCATTTGTGGTTCCGAACGGACCATTGAGTCGCATGATTCAGTCGGAATCTTTCACCAACCTGTTACATCCCTAGCGTGGCTGGCAACTCGAAATCCCAGAACTATGTAAATGGAGGATTGGTTACTAAACTGTGGATTTTCCTGCCAGCCATGTTTGAATAGCGGAAGATGAAATCCATTATATCAGTATCCATTAATCACCACTATCAACCATTGTTCACCACTATTAGCCATCATTAACCATTGCCAGCCACTAGCAACTTTTGTGATCAACCATCACTGGTTGGTGGTTTCAAACATTTTATTTCCAGAATATATGGGATAATCATCCCAACTGACTAATATTTTTCAGAGGGGTTGAAACCACCAACCAGTATTGTTATCAACCATCATTCACCATTATCAGTCATCATTAACCATCATTAACCATTATCAATCATCATTAAGTAACCATCATTATATAACCATTGTATTGTTAGCAACTATTGTTATCAACCTATTGAAAATAAACCATTTAATAGTTGTTAACCATAAGCATCATTAACCATCATTAACCATCATTAACCATCATTAACCATCATTAACCATCATTAACCATCATTAACCATCATTAACCATCATTAACCATCATTAACCATCAGTTTTGTTATTTATGTTTAATCATTAATCATTTCCTGATATAGTGGATTTACCCATTAACAATGGGGAACATCTCCATCGTTTTTTGGTATGTTTACCGGGTATCAACCATCATGAACCGTTTATTAAACATCAATTTCTGATCCCCTAGGACCTACGTGGGAGCAATGCCTGGCAAGATCATCCAGGCCCTAAAGATCAGGCGAGCCGAACAAACTTTTGCTGAGCTGAGCTGAGGGCCTGGGGGGCTGGGCTCATCTGGAGATCGTTTTTCTGGATGATTTCATGGTGATTTCAGTGGTGATTTGATATGATTTAATGGTGATTTCAGTGGTGATTTAATGAGCTTTACACTCTGGTGAACTAACATAGCAATGGAAAATCACCATTTTTAATGGGAAAATCCACTATAAATAGCCATTTTCCATTGCTATGTTAGTTCACCAGAGGGTAATGCTGATTTACTGTTTCACGGTGATGGGACCATGGGATTTAGCCGGTGATTTGACCGTTTGCTGCTCGGTGATGGCCGATTTGGGTGACAGACGTCGGTGATGCTTCGAAAAACCGGGGAATCATTCCATAACTGGCCGTATGATAACAGCTATTTTCAGGTTAATTATTGTAAGTCAGCCAGATTGAATCACATCCCTTTCCCCTAATGATATCTAATGATCATGGTTGGGTTGGTGAATGGTTGGGTATGGTTAGGTGAAAAAGCGAATGCCTTTGAATGATTTTAAGCGACATACTGTTCATCATGAGGTGCTGAAGAGGAGGGCCATAGCCGCTTAGCCAACAAAAGCACAGAAAAGTTATTCATCATTAGTTTAGAAGTAGTTTCCTTTTCTATATGGGTATGGATCAATACCTATTAATACCATTTTTAGGGGGATGAACATCCATTTACCAGCTATTTTGATGTTCACCAGGGGTACAAGGTCTTGACACACTGCCATATTTGAGGGATTGCTCTGCCCCTTTAGAAAGATGGGTTGTTGAACCCTCAGCGCCAGGCAGGTTTCGAATCCTGTGATTCTGGTGGACGAGGTTGACAAGTTGGGCCGAGATTTTCGTGCCTTCGTTGCGGGGTCGTTTCGGGGTCGTTTCGGGGTGGGTTTTCTGACTTCAAACTGGTGATTCCCCCCTGAGTAGATATGGAAAACCAGCACTTTTAATAGGTAAATCACCAGAATTCATCTATCAATTGGGGATTTGTCCATAGCTCTGTTACATAACTAGGGGGTAGTTGATGGATTCTAGCGAAATTTCGGTTGAATGGAAACGTTGACCGAGTAGGTCAGTGCTAAATTCCAAGGTGGAGACCCTTCCTCCGCCCTGCTCGAAGTGCTGGATCCCGAACAGAATGCAGCCTTTAGAGATCTCTACTTGGAAGCTTGGAACTGGGTCAGGTTTGGTGAACGGGAGATGGATGGGTTATATATGTTATGATGTTATATGATAAAAAAAATGTTTTTTTTTTTGTTTCGGCCATACATGTGGCAGAATATACTAACGAACTTTTGTTTTTTGGGGGGGAGGGTATCGTTGAAGCAGAAACATACAAAATTGAAGCATCGCAGGATTGCACATGCTTTTTGTTTGGTCTTGCGGCTGGCAGCAAAATCGTTTCCAGGGCTTCAAAGAACATTGTTCCTGCTTCTGATTTTCAGGGGTCGTGGTGCCCCCAAGCAATCAGATATTAATCATTAATCATGAATAGGACAATTTAAACAAACTGCAAAATCCCAACAAGAACAGCTGCGTTTCAGGAGATTTTCAAGAGGTTCTATCTGTCTAAAAGTCGGGCTCTATATCCTTCCAACCCCTCAAATATCTTATCTTCATCTTCCCAAAAGTTCGCTGTTCTTTCCAACCATTTCCACCTCAAAATCCCAGCCGGATCCGCGTGGCTCAGGATGTGCCTTTTGACTTGTCCAAGGTGCTCTTCATTTGCACGGCCAACGTCACTGACACCATCCCAGGCGGGGCTTGGCCCATGCCACGGATCCGCAAACACCATCCGAGGTTTCCGCTTGGCAATGGGAATTCCATGATCCTAAAATGGAGGTTATATCGGTACCTTTGTCAAAGCCATATATTTTGGAGGTTATATCATGTTATAATACGTTATATCATGTTATATCCCCGGACATAGCCTTTAGATGCCATTCCTAGCGTTATGCTAGGTACCTCCAAATTGGGTTTCTGAAGTGGCCACTGATATTGGGCATACCGTAATACCCCGTTCTGGGGTGATGTGTACTATCACCCCCAGTCATGGTTGGTGAATGGGACGGTGCAGATGCAACGGCGGGTTGTTGCGTCTGGTTTTGAGGTTGCTTTTTCCACAGGATGACGCACTAGGGCCCTTGCCTTTTCCATCATTCCTGTACATACTTTTTCTCTTTGGAATCCCTTCCCCCTAGTACTACATACCACCCTAAAAACTCGGGTTAAGTATCGGATTTGTTCATTTTGGGGGGCCATTTAGAGGTATTGAATATTGGGATGTGTTACATCCACGTGCTTGAGGATTCCAGTCCCCATAATGCATTGTCAGTCGCTAGTTTTCCAAGTTCGGGGGCCCCTGCATGCGCATGCAGGACCTTTATTGGACAGCTGCTCGATACCAATTTGGGCGATTTCAATGTTGTCATACCATTCCGTCACAGGGAGCAGGAACCACATCTAATCCCGCAAGAGCTGCCAATGAAGGCTGCGATTTTGCTGGATCTGGGGGTCCTGCTCCATGGGAGGCTGCTAAATAGCCTAACTGAATTCGAAATTTGGGACCTCTAACATCGAAATATATCGAAATTGTTCACCGTCAAACATGCTTCCCCCCATCCATTTCAATATTCACTTTAGATTCCTACAGAATTCGAGGGATTCTCCAGCTCTGCCGGCGAGACCCTGGAAATGATCGTGCCGAGGAATGGAAATTATTCGACTTGCAGGCTACGTCTATGAGGAGAAACTGGCAATTGCCAATCAGTATTTGATCCCTCAGACGATTGCAACTCGCCGGAACATCAGGGAATGTCAAAACCTGTTTTTTTTTTTGAGGGGGTCAAAAACTACCAACGAGGTTCGCCAGAGTGCTGCTTTGATCCAGTGATCTGACTCATGTGGGGCATGTGATCGCGGCAACATTTGGAAGTTTCCTGAAATAGGGGTACACCATGGTACACCCAGTCATCATCCAAGTCATGGATGACCATTTTACTATTAAAACTGATGGTTTTGCGGATTCACAATTTTAAGAACCCGGGATTTTTCGCACTGAAAATCATCTCCAAAACCCTCGTTGACTGGGAAAAAACCATATCACATGTCGGCTTTCCAGGTTTTAAAATGTCATGTCAACTCCAGTCATTTTGCTGGATGTTCCATTCCAGAATTGTCAGAGGTGTAATCATTCAAAGCTTTGACTTCAATCTACTGTTTGTGTTTGTAAGTCTTAATTTGGTTGGGTTGTGTAAGTATGCTTTTCCTTGCGCGATCTTCATGATACATCCTTCCAGCAAGCATCAGATTATATGTGTATGCAATTATATGCATATACAGATACATCTTCACTACGCAATGCTACACCTGTATGTATCTCTTATTGGGATTTCAACCAGCCCTGAAAAACATCTTGACATTGAGGATGTGTCATCAATTCCGCCCCCCTAAGATTATACTAGGATAGATAGCACCATATATCCTCTGGTAATTTGTTACATAGCTATTGAAAATGGTGATTTATAGTGGATTTTCCCATTAATCATGGTGATTTTCCATAATTAGCTATTTTGACATAACCAGAGGGTACCACCATAAAAACCCTGGGTTACAAGGTGGTGCCCCCCAGTTATAAGTTGGTTTATAATCCCATTAACTAATATTAACTATAGATATATCACCTACAAAAACCATAGTTATTTGATTTATAAACCAACTTAGCTATCTAAGGGGCCCCACTTTTGGTGGACGGACGGCAAAGGCCAACAACGGCGTGGCAAAGGACATGCTGGATCTGCACCCTGAGGTGGGCGTCAGCAGCCAGGTTTTACATGTTTTTACCCCTACGAAGATGCCGAAAAAGTGCTTTTGATATGGAAAGATCCACCATGTTTAATGGGAAAATCCACTATTTCTATGACCATTTTCAATAGCAAACTGTTAGTTTACCAGAGGGTATATATAATTATATATATAGATCACTATTTGGGATTTGCTTTTATTGTTCTTTCAAAATCTTTTTGGGGGTTGCTATACATTTATATCCCCATATGTATATATATATACATCATCCATGTGAATATATAGCAACCACCAAACAGTGGAAATTGACATTTGTTTTCTTTGGTGGTTACTTTATATGGATATATGATATATGTATATGGGAATTTATATGCTGGAAAAATGCAACATCATCAAAAACCGGATAGACGTTGGAGCACTCCCGAAATGGGCATGGGTTTCATATGGTTTCATCACTTCTCTGAATGCCTTTGGGAAATGTCAGTAGGAAGCTAAGCTGTGCACGAATTGCCTCCAAGTGTCGTAGCCTGAAATTGGCCGCAGTTTGGCCAACTTTGTGGTACAGTTCCCACAACTTTAAAGTCACATCCAACAGGGTTTTCCTGCATATAGTCATAGAGTGTGTTGGGTTTGGTGCCCTCAATCCTCGGAGTTTGTTGGAGGTGTTAACAGGGGTGGTGCTGCCCCAAGTTGTGTTTGTTGGTTTAGAAACCCAGCTAACTAGTTCGATATGTCTTCCCAATCACCCCAACACTCAACCAACTTATTTCAAGTCACTTTGCTAACAATTCGATCACTGCGGCAGGCAGCACCTAACTGACCATAAAAACGCTTGTTGACAAACCATTGGGCTCCATTATGGTTGTTCCCCCCCCCCCGAATACATAAATTTAAATTCCCTGATTTTCAAGAACGAACCCAGGTTGGAAGTCACCATGAACATCTTATGACAGCAGTTTTCTTGGTTGAATCCTCTAAAATTCCAATGAAATTAGCATTTTTGTTGATTAAATCTGATTAAATCAATCGCACTAAGTTGCCGGCCAAAGTCCAAATGAAATCGCATGAAATCGCACGAAATCGCATGAAAACGCATTTTTTCGTAGTTAAATCATGTAAAATCCCATGAACCTGTCATGAAAATTCATGAAATTCGTGCTTTTTGCTCGGCTGTTCCGGAATTCTTTGGCTGGTCACCTGGTCCCAGGCTTTGGCGGAGTTGATTAGGAACTACGCTCGGGAGGTGCACCCCCACTATGTTTGTTGGTTTAGAAATTGCCTGAAGTCATCATGACTGATCACATCTTATCACCATGTATCTACGATAAAAGATGATAAAAGGTAATGCTTGGAATTATAGTTGGCAACTTAGCCGTGCCTAGGCACGACCTAGTTATGGGATTTTTGGCTGCTTGATTGAGCTGAATTATCCTATAAAAATGGGAATCTACCTCGCCATGGAGCTTTTAATAGGCAGCATACAGCAGCATTGGTGCATTCAGCAGGGTATGGCCCATAGGCTGGTGAAACTTGGGGGGGTTCAGAAATTGGGCTATCGGCCATGACCTACGCTTAAAACCTGACCGTGAAGGACTCGGTCAGCTAGGATTGTTCACGAATCAACTGACCGTGAAGGGGTGAATATCCCATAGGATCCATGTATGGTATATGTACTAACATTTGGGGTATATTGATGGTAAATGTTACCATATATAGCATACATGGATCCTATGGGTATGTGTAATGACTAATGACTTAAATCGGATTTGTTGATTGTTGTGGAACATTGTTTCCCAGTTGATTCCAGTAGATGACTACACTTCGGTGGTCTTCAGACCCTATCCCTACCTGGAATAATAATCCCAGGGGAGGCCGAAACCAGATGGCTCTTTTGTGGACGATAGGACACGAATGGGAGAAGATGGGTGGAGAGGAAACTTGGAGACCTTTGTTTCGAAATGATGTTAAAGCCATTGCTGGTTGGTTTGGAACATGAATCTTATTGTTCCATATATTGGGAATAATAATCCCAACTGACTAATATTTTTCAGAGGGGTTGAAACCACCAATCAGATTGGATTTTGGAGTGCTCTTCCCTAATCAAACATGGCAATATATGGCAATAGACAATTACCCATCTACGGATGAGAAAACCTTATTCAACCCATGCATTTATAGGGGTTCCGTCGCCACGTTACCAGGAAGGTTCCCAATTTTGCACAAATCCCTTTTCTGGACGACTTCCCTTGACGTATCCCAAATATAGCCCCGTGTTCCCACTTCAACCCCCTATTGTGCATGGCACCATCAAGCTACCATTCACAGGCTGGTGTGCGAGAGTTGCGGAAACTGATCGAGAAGATTACCCGGCGACCCACATGCAGTCGGCCGGGATGTTGATTGCAGAGTTGGGTGCCCGGGAAGAAAGGGAATATAGCAAGGTAGCAACTCCCAAAGAAGACTAAAAATCTAGTAAGAGAGTGACAAACTGCCTTTCTATTTTTTTTGGAGGTTGTTGCTGTATCTATCAAAAACATTTAAAAACTAGGCTGATGGTTTCAATTGATTTGAAAGGTGTTCCCTCTTTGGGGGCTGGAGGATCCTGTTCTCATGGTTTTCGAGGCTGCAGTAGGCTTGAAACCACCCAACTGTGGGCGAAGGCCTAGTTCATATACACTGAGGTTGGAGCTGATGCATTGGTTCAAATATGACCCTCCTGAACTATGTAGATAGATAGATAGATAGATAGATAGATAGATAGATAGATAGATAGATATTATATTATAGCGTATGCATGATATGTACACAAAACAATCTAGACACATGCACATCGATCATTTTTGAACACGTGCAACTATGTGTGTATATACACATTCATTATTATGACTATACTCAACCCATTAATCCGTTTGAAATTTAATTACATTCAAGTTTAGTTCGGAAACTAGACATCCCAATATTACTCACCAGATTTCACTAGTAATTTGATAGTATTTAATAGCAACCATCGATTTATTACCATTAAATCATTAAATATCCCATATTATCCTATGATGTTCCCCCTGAAATCCCCAAATATCCCCCAGCTTTATTTACTGGTAAACTAACATAACTATGGAAAATCACCATTTTTTTCATATTTCTATGGCCATTTTCAATAGTTTTTTGTATGTTTACCAGATCGTAGATGGTTACACAACTGTTCTTGTTACGGTCTCCTCTCATCTCATCGCCGAGGAAAGTGGCCTTGAGCATGGTCCGTGTGGAAGAGGACGCGCGGCAAAAGTCGCTGATTTCCACGGAGAACCTGCGAAAGTTCGTGGGTTTCTTGGTGCTTTTTTTGCCCCAAGAAAGGGGATGTCTGGAAACATGTTTGATATAAAATCCATTGAAATCTTTATATCTTTAGGATATGCGTTCAAAAGAATTGAAAGTTAGTAGAGATATGTAAAGATGACAAATCATGTGAAATCCCTCATGAATGTTCATACTTACGAACATTTAGTCAACAATCGACCCAACTGCCTGCAAGTAGATATTCAGCTCCATGGAGATTGGAACACCCTAGTTTGTTCATAGGGGGGTACATGGGGTACCAATAGCGAGAATCATTAACCATCCCATAAAAGTCAAGGTTTATCAAGCAGCAGCTTCTGATAATCAAACGTGGCAGCCCAGAAATTCCACCATTTATAGATTTATTCCGGATCACACCTACATTCATAGGGGATTTTCCCATTATAACCATCATTTTACTTACTTTAGGCCGATGCTTTTCCAATTGACGCGCCCACGGCCTGGCTTGGTGCCGAGGTCAACCACCTCATTCCACTGACAGGCGGGGATAGAGATTGCAGAGCTCCCTGCCGTTCTGAATTGGGGAAGAATCCAAATTTGGTGGTGGAAAAAAACATGAACAATCAAGATTTGTATGGTTGCCTTCGATTGGGAAACTTCTACAGTTGAAACTAAACCTAAACCTTTCTGGGGTTAACACAAGTTATGGTCACATGTGGTGAGTATTTCCATTAATTATAAATCAATCCAATTTTACATGACAAGTAGGCTTGGTGCTTGGTGGCCGCGACCCCTATTCGGCCCTAGCTATAAGTTGGTGACACGTCTAACCAAGGGGCTGCCTAGTTTCCCGCAGGTCCAGGCAGTGAAGATCGTCAGGAAATCATCTATCAGATGGTTTATAGACCTATTAATTACTGTATATGGGAGCCGTCCAAAAACCCCAGAAAGGTTTTTAGTATACGATCTATTCTCGCATTTTTCCCATGGTCTAAAACCTGCATCGCGCAAGTTTCGCGCAAGGGCGGCCCAAGGTATACGCGCAAGTACTATTGTTATCATTAATTATTTCAAGTACTATTTTTAGTTAACATTTTGATTACTACTAATACTACTACTACTACTACAACTACTACTACTACTACTACTAGTACTAGTACTAGTACTAGTACTACTACTACTACTACTACTACTATGATTATTATTACTAGCACTACTAGTACTACGATTATTAGGATTGCTACGATTTCTACTAGTACGACTAGTACGACTAGTACGACGACGACTACTACTACTGCTACTACTACTTCTTCTACTACTACTACTACTACTAGTACTAGTAGTACTACTACTACTATTACGACTACGACTACTATTACTACTACTACTTCTACTACTACTACTACTACTACGACTACCAGTACCACTACCACTACCACTACTACCAGTACTACCACTACTACCACTACTACTACCACTACTACCACTACTACTACCATTACTACTACTACTACCACTACTACCACTACTACCACTACTACTACTACTACTCCTACTACTCCTACTACTCCTGCTACTCCTACTACTCCTACTACTCCGATTACTCCTACAAGTCTTACCAGTCGTACTACTTCTACTACTTCTACTACTTCTACTACTTCTACTACTTCTACTACTTCTACTACTTCTACTACTCTACTACTACTACTACTACTCCTACTCCTACTACTCCTACTACTACTACTCCTACTACTACTACTACTAATACTACTACTACTACTACTACCACTACCACTACCACTACCACTACTACTACTACTACTACTACTTCTACTACTTCTTACTACTACTACTACTGCTACTGCTACTGCTACTACTACTACTACTCCTACTACTCCTACTACTACTACCACTACTACTACTACTACTACTTCTACTACTCCTACTACTCCAACTACTACTACTTCTACCACTGCAGCAACTACAACTACAACTACAACTAGAAACTGGTCTGAAACTGGTCTGAAACTGGTCAGAAACACCTTCTTACTCACCATCTCAGACACATTGCCGGAAGTGGCCGTTTTGGGACTCCAGTACTCTAACATTCGAAGAGAGCAGTCGACAGCTTTATTTGGTCACACTTTCCTAAAGCTGAATAAGCTTACGTTCTCTTAATTCAGCTTGGGTCTTTCGATTTCCAAAACGAACGTTTTGGAACTTCCGTAACCAAACAAATATTGTAAGAGGGCAGTCGACACCTCTATTTTAGTACACTTCCCTTAGGGGAAATAAGCTTACCTTCTCAGAATTCACCTAAGAACTTTTGATTTCCAAAATGGCCGTGTTCAAGTTCAGCTTCTTGGCCGGAAAGAGGGCGCAGCCCGTGAGCGCCCCCAAAAGGGTCTGAAACCGTTTGAAGCCATTCTGAAACACCTTCCGGCTCACCATCTCAGACTCTATGCTCCTTTGTTTACAGCACCTTTGCTTGGTTTAATAGTTCTTTTCATGAGCCGGATAGATGTGTTCTTTCTGTATGTTTTGGTTTCATTGCCGGAGCATTTCGAAGGGCAATGGCCATGTTTCAGTTCTGCCTCTTTTCCGGGAAAAGGGCAAAGCCCCGTCAGCAGCCCCAAAAGGGTCTGAAACCGGTCTGAAACCACTCTGAAACACCTTCCGGCTCACCATCTCAGACTCTATGCTCCTTCGGTTACAGCATCATTGCTTTGTCCTGCTTTTCAGTTGCAAGAAAGATGTGTTATTTTCTATGTTTTGGTTTCATTGCCGGACCTTTTCGAAGGGCAGTGGCCATGTTCAAGCTCAGCCTCTTTTCCTACTACTCTTACTAGTCCTACTACAAATCAATGGATTCTGCTTGTCGGGCCTGGATTCGGTCCGGATTCGCTGCAAGAGATCTGTTCGAACTTACTTTCTACCTACTTTCTGCTTGACATCGCCTAATTTGCTGCCCGTTTTCTGCTCAAGATTCACAATCTGCAAAACACAATGCCGCTATATGAGGATGGTTACCAAAAAAGAAACAAATCCTGCATTCTGGCAGTAAAGTCCGGATTCCTTCCGGAATTGTCAGAGCACTTGTGGGGTTTCAGCTAGAGATGGGACATTGACACCCAAACTACTGCCTGTAGATAGCTCTGAAATGAATCTGAAATGTGTCTGAAATGTGACTGAAATGAATCTGAAGGAGACTTGTGCAAGGACTTCCTTCCCGTGTGGGCCCAGGCTCCAATCAGAGAGCTTTCCTGACGCAGTGATTGTATGGTCCAGCATCACGAGCAGCCTCAGACATCCGCATCTAGGACAAGAGAGATCAGAGGAGGAAGGGTGCTTAACCACGCTCATTGTGTGGAGGTCACATGGCTGCTATTTGAGATGTTCACCGGCTAGAAACAAATCAATGGATTCTGCTTGTCGGGCCCGGATTCGGTCCGGATCCGCTGCAAGAGATTCATGTCCGAACTTACTTTCTACCTACTTTCTGCTTGACATCGCCTACATTGCTGCCCGTTTTCTGCTCAAGATTCACAATCTGCAAAACACAATGCCGCTATATGAGGATGGTTACCAAAAAAGAAACAAATCCTGCATTCTGGCAGTAAAGTCCGGATTCCTTCCGGAATTGTCAGAGCACTTGTGGGGTTTCAGCTAGAGATGGGACATTGAATTCACCCAAAGTACTGCCTGTAGATAGCTCTGAAATGAATCTGAAATGAGTCTGAAATGTGTCTGAAATGTGACTGAAATGAATCTGAAAGAGGCTTGCAAGGACTTCCTTCCTTCCCGTGTGGGCCCAGGCTCCAATCAGAGAGCTTTCCTGACGCAGTGTTGTATGGTCCAGCATCACGAGCAGCCTCAGACATTCACGTCTAGGACAAGAGAGATCAGAAGAGGAAGGGTGCTTAACCACGCTCACTATGTGGAGGTCACATGGCTGCTATTTGAGATATTCACCGGCTAGAAACAAATCAATGGATTCTGCTTGTCGGGCCCGGATTCGGTCCGGATTCGCTGCAAGAGATTCATGTTCGAACTTACTTTCTACCTACTTTCTGCTTGACATCGCCTACATTGCTGCCCGTTTTCTGCTCAAGATTCACAATCGTCAAAACACAATGCCGCTATATGAGGATGGTTGCCAAAAAAGAAACAAATCCTGCATTCTGGCAGTAAGGTCCAGATTCCTTCCGGAATTGTCAGAGCACTTGTGGGGTTTCAGCTAGAGATGGGACATTGACACCCAAACTACTGCCTGTAGATAGCTCTGAAATGAATCTGAAATGTGTCTGAAATGTGACTGAAATCAATCTGAAGGAGACTTGTGCAAGGACTTCCTTCCCGTGTGGGCCCAGGCTCCAATCAGAGAGCTTTCCTGACGCAGTGATTGTATGGTCCAGCATCACGAGCAGCCTCAGACATCCGCATCTAGGACAAGAGAGATCAGAGGAGGAAGGGTGCTTAACCACGCTCACTATGTGGAGGTCACATGGCTGCTATTTGAGATGTTCACCGGCTAGAAACAAATCAATGGATTCTGCTTGTCGGGCCCGGATTCGGTCCGGATTCGCTGCAAGAGATTCATGTCCGAACTTACTTTCTACCTACTTTCTGCTTGACATCGCCTACATTGCTGCCCGTTTTCTGCTCAAGATTCACAATCTGCAAAACACAATGCCGCTATATGAGGATGGTTACCAAAAAAGAAACAAATCCTGCATTCT
The DNA here is from genome assembly GCA_947184155.2 of Cladocopium goreaui. Classification (NCBI taxonomy): domain Eukaryota; class Dinophyceae; order Suessiales; family Symbiodiniaceae; genus Cladocopium; species Cladocopium goreaui. The sequence goes on from CAMXCT020001549.1 coordinate 21,022, forward strand.
GGCAGTAAAGTCCGGATTCCTTCCGGAATTGTCAGAGCACTTGTGGGGTTTCAGCTAGAGATGGGACATTGAATTCACCCAAAGTACTGCCTGTAGATAGCTCTGAAATGAATCTGAAATGAGTCTGAAATGTGTCTGAAATGTGACTGAAATAAATCTGAAAGAGGCTTGCAAGGACTTCCTTCCTTCCCGTGTGGGCCCAGGCTCCAATCAGAGAGCTTTCCTGACGCAGTGTTGTATGGTCCAGCATCACGAGCAGCCTCAGACATTCACGTCTAGGACAAGAGAGATCAGAAGAGGAAGGGTGCTTAACCACGCTCACTATGTGGAGGTCACATGGCTGCTATTTGAGATATTCACCGGCTAGAAACAAATCAATGGATTCTGCTTGTCGGGCCCGGATTCGGTCCGGATTCGCTGCAAGAGATTCATGTTCGAACTTACTTTCTACCTACTTTCTGCTTGACATCGCCTACATTGCTGCCCGTTTTCTGCTCAAGATTCACAATCGTCAAAACACAATGCCGCTATATGAGGATGGTTGCCAAAAAAGAAACAAATCCTGCATTCTGGCAGTAAGGTCCAGATTCCTTCCGGAATTGTCAGAGCACTTGTGGGGTTTCAGCTAGAGATGGGACATTGACACCCAAACTACTGCCTGTAGATAGCTCTGAAATGAATCTGAAATGTGTCTGAAATGTGACTGAAATGAATCTGAAGGAGACTTGTGCAAGGACTTCCTTCCCGTGTGGGCCCAGGCTCCAATCAGAGAGCTTTCCTGACGCAGTGATTGTATGGTCCAGCATCACGAGCAGCCTCAGACATCCGCATCTAGGACAAGAGAGATCAGAGGAGGAAGGGTGCTTAACCACGCTCATTGTGTGGAGGTCACATGGCTGCTATTTGAGATGTTCACCGGCTAGAAACAAATCAATGGATTCTGCTTGTCGGGCCCGGATTCGGTCCGGATCCGCTGCAAGAGATTCATGTCCGAACTTACTTTCTACCTACTTTCTGCTTGACATCGCCTACATTGCTGCCCGTTTTCTGCTCAAGATTCACAATCTGCAAAACACAATGCCGCTATATGAGGATGGTTACCAAAAAAGAAACAAATGCATTCTGGCAGTAGAGTCCGGATTCCTTCCGGAATTGTCAGAGCACTTGTGGGGTTTCAGCTAGAGATGGGACATTGAATTCACCCAAAGTACTGCCTGTAGATAGCTCTGAAATGAATCTGAAATGAGTCTGAAATGTGTCTGAAATGTGACTGAAATGAATCTGAAAGAGGCTTGCAAGGACTTCCTTCCTTCCCGTGTGGGCCCAGGCTCCAATCAGAGAGCTTTCCTGACGCAGTGTTGTATGGTCCAGCATCACGAGCAGCCTCGGAGGTCACATGGCTGCTATTTGAGATGTTCACCGGCTAGAAACAAATCAATGGATTCTGCTTGTCGGGCCCGGATTCGGTCCGGATTCGCTGCAAGAGATTCATGTCCGAACTTACTTTCTACCTACTTTCTGCTTGACATCGCCTACATTGCTGCCCGTTTTCTGCTCAAGATTCACAATCTGCAAAACACAATGCCGCTATATGAGGATGGTTACCAAAAAAGAAACAAATCCTGCATTCTGGCAGTAAAGTCCGGATTCCTTCCGGAATTGTCAGAGCACTTGTGGGGTTTCAGCTAGAGATGGGACATTGAATTCACCCAAAGTACTGCCTGTAGATAGCTCTGAAATGAATCAGAAATGAGTCTGAAATGTGTCTGAAATGTGACTGAAATGAATCTGAAAGAGGCCCAGGCTCCAATCAGAGAGCTTTCCTGGGGTAGTGATCGTATGGTCCAGCATCACGAGTAGCCTCAGACATTCGCGTCTAGGACAAGAGAGATCAGAAGAGGAAGGGTGCTTAACCACGCTCATTGTGTGGAGGTCACATGGCTGCTATTTGAGATGTTCACCGGCTAGAAACAAATCAATGGATTCTGCTTGTCGGGCCCGGATTCGGTCAGGATTTGTTTCTTTTTTGGCAACCATCCTCATATAGCGGCATTGTGTTTTGAAGATTGTGAATCTTGAGCAGAAAACGGGCAGCAATGTAGGCGATGTCAAGCAGAAAGTAGGTAGAAAGTAAGTTCGAACAGATCTCTTGCAGCGAATCCGGACCGAATCCGGGCCCGACAAGCAGAATCCATTGATTTGTAGTAGGAGTAGTAAGAGTAGTAGGAAAAGAGGCTGAGCTTGAGCATGGCCACTGCCCTTCGAAAAGGTCCGGCAATGAAACCAAAACATAGAAAATAACACATCTTTCTTGCAACTGAAAAGCAGAACAAAGCAATGATGCTGTAACCGAAGGAGCATAGAGTCTGAGATGGTGAGCCGGAAGGTATTTCAGAGTGGTTTCAGACCGGTTTCAGACCCTTTTGGGGCTGCTGACGGGGCTTTGCCCTTTTCCCGGAAAAGAGGCTGAACTGAAACATGGCCATTGCCCTTCGAAATGCTCCGGCAATGAAACCAAAACATACAGAAAGAACACATCTATCCGGCTAATGAAAAGAACTATTAAACCAAGCAAAGTGCTGTAAACAAAGGAGCATAGAGTCTGAGATGGTGAGCCGGAAGGTGTTTCAGAATGGCTTCAAACGGTTTCAGACCCTTTTGGGGGCGCTCACGGGCTGCGCCCTCTTTCCGGCCAAGAAGCTGAACTTGAACACGGCCATTTTGGAAATCAAAAGTTCTTAGGTGAATTCTGAGAAGGTAAGCTTATTTCCCCTAAGGGAAGTGTACTAAAATAGAGGTGTCGACTGCCCTCTTACAATATTTGTTTGGTTACGGAAGTTCCAAAACGGCCGTTTTGGAAATCGAAAGACCCAAGCTGAATTAAGAGAACGTAAGCTTATTCAGCTTTAGGAAAGTGTGACAAAATAAGGCTGTCGACTGCTCTCTTCGAATGTTAGAGTACTGGAGTCCCAAAACGGCCACTTCCGGCAATGTGTCTGAGATGGTGAGTAAGAAGGTGTTTCTGACCAGTTTCAGACCAGTTTCAGACCAGTTTCTAGTTGTAGTTGTAGTTGTAGTTGCTGCAGTGGTAGAAGTAGTAGTAGTTGGAGTAGTACGAGTAGTAGAAGTAGTAGTAGTAGTAGTAAATCAAATACATAAAATGAGCAAGTAAGTAAGAAAATAAAAAACAATTAAACAAACTAAATCGAAGTAAACAAAAAATAGAGTAGGATAAAGTAAAATAAGTAGAGTAAAGTAAAGAACTAAATTAAAATAAGGAGACTAAGTCAAAACAAGTAAAATAAGTAAAGTGAGTTAAGCAAATTAAGTAAGTAAGCCAAACAAAACCAGTAAAAATAAATAAAGAAAATAGACTAAGTGATAATTAAGTGAATACTGAATATTTAACATTCAAAAACAAGTACGAGAATAATGATGAAAGGCAACTGAAATGATGAAAGTGATCCGGGAGTGTGGTCGCGCAAGAAACGCGCAAGGTTGGCGCAAGCTCGGCCCAAGAGGCCTTTGTGGGAACAGTAATTTAGGACAACCCCCATATATATTATATATTTATACATACACAATCATACACACACATATATACATATATACATATTATATATCTATCATATATCTATCATATATCTATCATAAACATCCATAAGCATCCATAAACATCCATAAACATCCATAAACATCCACAGCCCGTTCTTAGGGGCACCTTGCGCTTTTCGATGCCCTGCAGGCTCTTCCACGACGCGGTGCCCAGTGGTGTAGCCATGGGCTCCTTGGGCTGTAGATGTGAAGAGAAAATTGCGGATTGATATGGGAAAATAAGGTGATTTATATGGGAAAACATGTAGAATTTATAAGATTTATATAAGGAACAAAAACCCTTCTATTTTGATCTATTTTGTAAGTTGGACAAATTAATGGTGATTGAAAGTTGGGAAGATGGTGCTATGATCCGGATATATCTGGAATTTCAAGGGAATATCATCAGCAAAAATAGATTATAGCAACCGCAAAAAATAGATGCCAAAGATTGGGAAACCTGGAACTACCACCCTGGTAACATTGAAATGAGCATCTTTTCGGGGGTTGCTATACACCAATAATAGCTTTGTAATTTATATTTAAGTCCACGATGTATGTGTATATATATATATATCTAAATGCATACCACAGTGTGTTGTTTGTACTAACAAATCAAATATGCAAACATTTTATGTATCGGATACCTGTGTGGAAATCAGTGGGTGTCCCCGTGGGGAATTAGATAATTACTTACAGATCTCTGCGTTTACGGAAGTGCCAGTCTTGTGGCTTTGGCATCCCACTGCTTGCGGCTGAAACCAAAACAAAATTGTCATTTCTCAGCTGCAAATCCCAACATCAATTTTCCTCATGTTCGTCTCCATTTTCATCAATTTGGGGCTTTCCATCGTCATAGCGGATCCCCATTTTGTGGATGGCTTATTAAAAATGGAACATCCTATCATGAAAAATGGATGATTATCCCATATTATCCCCAAAATGGATGGGTTATACTGGAAAATCCATCTGGGTATGGATCAAAACCTATTAATACCATTTTTAGTGGGATGAACATCCATTTACCAGCAATTTTGATGTTCACCAGGGGTGCAAGGTTTTGACCCACTGCCATCTATAAATGGATGAACATCAGGGGGCTACCCCCATGACTCAGAAAGCACCCCATGACAGGCCTGGCCTGGACCGCCCTGGGCGGTAAAACCTTGGTTGTGGAGGCGCGAGGCCGTGTGCCGGCCAGCAACGTGTCTTGGTCAGAGGATGGGTTACCCTCTGGTAATTTAACATAGCTATTGAAAATGACCATTTATAGTGGATTTACCCATTAAAAATGGTGATTTTCCATAGTTATGTTAGTTTACCGGAGGGTAGTTAAGTTAGTTCCATGGTTTTCTTTGAGGATTTACCATGCAAAATACCATGACTGGTTGGTGGTTTGGAACATGAATCTTATTTTTCCATATGTTGGGAATTTCATGATCCCAACTGACTTTCATATTTTTCAGAGGGGTAGGTCAACCAACAACCAGATGAAACATGATGAAACATGATGAAAAATGATGAAAACTGATGACACATAATGAAAGATGTGGAGTTCACCATGATTTCCATGTAACTGTAGAACAGGGACTGATTGAACTAGGGAAATTTGGGGATTGAGGCTAAATTGATCACTAAGACGGAAATATCTTAGGACATTCTGACATTCCATATTCTATCTACTTCAGGTTATATATATATACGTACATGCTAACACATACTTACATAAATTAAATCACTAACTTTCAAATTGAAATTGGCTTTATCCCATTGATAGTTCCCGGAAAAGTATGGTTAGCATGGTTATGTAGAAAATATTGGTATGGTTAAATATTGGCATATAACCCTTCAATAGAGACTTTGCTGATGGCGCTGGAGACAGAACCATTGAGACACGGCTATAGTAGGATAGCACATATAATTATAAAAAAGCCAAGGTTTTGATAGGTTCACCATGGTTGCAGAAGCCATCAAAAATGAACCAGTACAGGGTGAGGCCTCTTATGATAGCTGCTAACCTGGTTTGTAACTTCAATGAATGGGATAAACATGGATAAACTATATAAAGTTACAATGATGATGATAATACATCTGGGTAAATTATAACGACCTCACTACGACCTCACTGGAATCATGGTTAATAAGGGAAATCATCCCCAAATGTCCTTATTTCAGGTTAGTGAATTATTATAATTTGCCCATCAGATGCTGATACAGATGAGATTTGTGGGGACAAACAATCGGGAATGGATTTTGAGAATGCATTCCATCGTGGAATGCTGGTGGGTTTTACTGGGTATTGTTGGGTTTTGATGCGTTGATAGCAGGCGATATAGCATAACCATGCATAGGTCATCATCAATCTTAAGAAATGGATAGGAATGGGGCATGTACGATCTTATATATTTTGTTTCCCCACCAAACCTTGTGTCTTTGTTTGGTAGCTCTTGATAGTGAATGGTAGGGGGTTGTGGGCGATTGTCCCGGAATTCAAGTGACAAAATTGGTAAGGATTGAAATTATGCTGACTTATGAGTGCACAACTTGCCTTACATGAAACATTGGGTTCTGCAGCAATGGCAAAAAAACACCCACACTTTGGGAAACTGTTGCAGCAAGGTCCACCCAGTTCGATGTAAGTTGCTTCACCACCACATCTAACTTTTCAGAAACATCCTCAGGTTATTTACCCTCTGGAAATTTAACATAACTATGGAAAATCACCATGTATAGTGGATTTTCCCATGAAACATGGTGATTTTCCATAGTTATGTTAGTTTACCAGAGGGTAAATCACCACGTTTAAATGGGTAAATCAGCCATCTAATCAACTCTTCAATGGGCCGTTTGCCATAGAAAATTCATGTCAAATTACCAGAGGTATCTACCATAACCTCAACACTTACCATCTGGTTATGACTAACATAGCCATGGAAAATAGATGGCCCTAATCGAAATGGATGGTTTACCTATAAAAATAGCATGGTGGATCTTTCCACATTTATAGATGATTTTCCCAGCTATAAACCTCCATCTATGAGGGATCTTTCCATGGCAAACTGAGGCAGTCATAACCAGAGGGTAATCCACTGAGAGAACCAGCCGTTGGCAACGCAAGGAACGGATGGCGGATGCGGATGTCTCACTCGAAGCTTCCCCGGTGCTTTCGGAGGGTGGTAACACGTGGCTTGATCAGGTCGGCTCGAATCATTGTGGCGAAGGGTAGGCGAAATGACCATGGAATATACACTCTAATTAATTAGTAAACTTACACTTGGACCCTGCCAGAGCTTGGAAGAAGAGTTTCTATTCAAAATTTGGGTTATTTTCAGGGTTGAACTATGAAAAATTACCAGAGGGTATTTGGGAATGAAACCACTCTTCTTTGTGTAATCAGTGAACTTGACATGTCTGAAATAAATTGGGACGAAGATTGCAAATTGGATGCGGCTTTCCCATGATTCAGGTCCAAAAAGCCTGGTGGACGGCAGGAATTCCATCGTGGTCAATTTGTGCCATACTGTAATTAGCTATAGCAGCTGTAGCTATGTTAAATTACCAGAGGGTATCATTCATGTTTTTCCCATTGAAACTGAAACCATACCTACAAGCATATCAAGCCATAGTTAACCATAATTGACCACAAATAACCTAGAATAAACCCCAGTTAAGCACGGTTAGGTTAGATTAAAGTATAGTTTACCACAGTTAATCTAGTTCTAAGTTATCTTGATGGTATAGAATTATAATATAATGACCATATTAAAGCAGAGTCAACCCCACAGCTAACCCATAGTTACCCATGGTTAAACCACGGTCAAACCATGCTTATAACCATATTAACCCAGAGCTAGCCATATTAACCCATAGTCAACCATAGTAAACCATAGTTAACCTAATTATATATAAATCATTTTGATGGCATATAACCACATTAAACCATAGTATTACAAACAGCAAAGCAGCCTTCAAACCATGGTGAAACATTTGTATAACCACTATGAAATATAAACACATCACTGGTTGATGGTTTGGAACATTTTTTATTTTTCCATATATTGGGAATAACAATCTCAACTGACAAAGTCATATTTTTCAGAGGGGTAGGTCAACCACCAACCAGTAGATATCCCCAATAGTTATTTTACCATGAACATCATAGAATTGGATGGGAAAATTTACAGGAAAACCCGAACAATTTGATGGGAATTAAACCATGGTTTTCTGTAGATTTTCCCCAACAAACCAATCCAATGAGAAAATGCCAACCACGGCCATCGGACTTCCATCCGAGGCCCTCGTCTTCCTCCCGCGCACCGGCACCGCGAACTGGTCCAGCGGGGCGGATGAAGGTGACGGGAAAGCTCGGCAAGGCGATGGTGGATGTGGTGAAATGGTGATTTTATGGGACAATTTACAGGAAAGCCCCATATTTAGTGGGAAAATCTATGGTTTCCTGTAGATTTCCCTTAAACCAATCCATTGATTTTATGGTTCAACAAAACGGTGATGTATAAACACCCCCCAGAAATCATGGAGCAACGCTTTGGAAAACGGCCATGTCAAATGAGAAATGTATAGAAATTTATGGAAATGAGTCCCTTGCCCCATTCACATTAAGCACCCCTCCAGAAAGCATGGTGGATGTGGGGGATGAAATGGGGGTGAATATTAGGGGGATTGGATCAGTTGGTGAATGTTAAAAGCACTGATCACCACTGTGATGATTTACCAGCAAGGAGTGATACGCCGGTGCCAGATGGCAGTATTCATCGATGTTTACACCGGTAATCAAACATGGTTAGCTGGGAAATCCCACTAAATGGAGTTCTTTTCAAATGGGACCATCATTTGTAAAGTCGTAAAGTGGGGAATTACCCTCTGGTAATTTAACATAGCTATTGAAAATATAGTGGATTTTCCCATTAAAAATGGTGATTTTCCATAGTTATGTGGCTGTTTACCCAGAGGGTATCCATTGTCACGTTTGAGAAAACCCGAGGGCGCCGTGTTACTGTACTACGCGGGTGATCCGGGATGCCCGTACTGACTTGGGATGTTCCACGGTTTTTTCGCACGGTGATCAGCATGGAATGGGCACTGGGAGCTTGCCTCGCCACAAGAAACTTGTGAGCGGAATGATCTACCCTCTGGTAAACATACAAAAAGCTATTGAAAATGGCCATTTATAGTGGATTTTCCCATTAAAAATAGTGATTTTCCATAGCTATGTTAGTTTACCAGAGGGTATGTATACCCATGTAGGGTTCGATACTTGTTTGGTTTGTGGTCTGAAGCCTATTAGACAACGCTTCCATCATATCCACCACTATCTGATTATATGGCATCTTGTATAAAAATCACCAGATGACTCTCATGCTGACCCTCTGGCAATTATCATTTCATCATTTCCCCATTTGTAGATGATTGTCCCATTGCCAGGTGTGACACAAGCTGGTACCCCCCCCAGTGATGGTTGTTGGTCCATAAACCACAGCAACTACAGATGTATAACTAGCATAAACCCTAGTGAAATTGTAGTTATGCTTACCAACTTAGGTATCTCGGATAATTATACGTTACAAACGATATAGTTATTATAGTTATAAACTAGTAAAAATCCCCAAATCAACCCAGCCAGGGCAGCACGAAACGGTGACAGGTAATGGGTGAGTCCAGCGAAATTGCTCTGACCTACGCCAAGATCTTCCTGCGTGAGCTCTCTCCCAAGAATGACTTCCTGGACACGGCCCCTTGGGACCGTACACTCACTGGACTCACTGGGAAAACCGGGAGGAGATAGCCAAAAAATGCTGGGGGGTTCATCTAACCGTAAATGGTATCTTTAAGAGGTAACTCATCTAGAAATTGCATGGAAATTGCATTTTTAGTTGGCCATTTTCCATGGCTATGTTAAAGTACTAAAGGGTATTATATTCATCTGGAACTAGTGGGTTGCTTTCAAATCTTTGGCCAGGGATGATTCCAACTGGATCAAAGCCCTAGCCCTGGCACCCTGGTAAGAAGACCATTATATATAGACACACACACACATATAGATATATATTATATTCACGCATATATATATATATATACCTTGACCCTCCGAACCCGCAAAATTCGCAGGGTGGCACTTAAAACCCAGGGTTTCAAAACAAAACCCAGGGTTTTTCTATTTCCACAAATTTCAAGACCATGCCCCCAAATGCTCTGATTTTATTAATGCGGTGGGTCCTCAAAAAGTGTTGCATTTCTGTCCAGTCTACTGGTCATCGACGCCCAAACACAAGCCCAACACACAACAAAAACATATTATATGTTCACCAGTTCCAAGGGGTTCCAACCCATGTTTATATCATGGGTGCACACGGGTAAATCACGGGTTGAACATGGGTTGAACACGGGTTAGAGAAAACCTGGTTATTTTCAAAATACACGAGGTTTAGCCTACAAACCCTGGGTATTCCTTAAGAAAACACGGGTTGACACGGGTAAATCACGGGTTGAACACGGTTTGCTAGAGGCTTGAATTCCCGACCCGTACTTTTCCATGTTGGGGTTGCGTTTTTCTCTACTTCAGATGTATAATGTAGATGTGGTTTCCTGACGGTAAGGCTGAATGGAGGAACATCTAAGAAACATATGATGAAGCAAAGTAGGAGAAGTGTTGGAAGCAAGCACTATATCGAATTCGGACAGTTTGTAAGAAAACCCTGGTTTTTTGTGACAAACCCAAGGTTTTTAGCATGATCACGGCTAAACCCAGGGTTTTAGTTTGCACCCGACAAATTTGTAGGGTTTGGAAGCTAAGGGTATATATAATTATTATATACACATGCCCACACACACATATACATATACATACATATATATATATATATGTATATGTATATGTATATGTATATGTACATGTACATGTACATGTACATATGTATACTGTACATACTGGAGCTGGTATTGCTGTAGTCTCATACCCTCAAGGCCCTCAAGTATGGTATGAAAGGTTTGGCCCCATCCGTAACTGAGATCGTTATTTTTTCTGGATGATCTAGCTGAAGCAATGGTACATCCCACCATTTGTAGATAATTTTCCTCGGGAAACCATTGGTGTTCCACATCTATGTTAGTTTTACCCCAGGGTATATAGATCAATTGATTCAATCCCTATCGATATTTCTTCAGTGATTACAGATTCCGGCATACAAACCCGGATTTTCGCACCTGTTTGGGGCTTATCCAACCCCTATGACTGCGGGGTACTGGCCTCTTGGGGGTGGTATTCCCATGAAACCTCAGTGAAAACTAGGATGACTGAGGCATACATCCACATGAACATGCCTGAGGGTGCCACACCCAAGGACGCTGAACAAATTTGACCGGTCTCTTTTTTTGGGACCTGGGTGAAAGGGTGAAAGGTTTCGTTTGGGCCGGGCCAAAGTTTTCGGCAACTTTTTTTGGTGTTGGGGGGAAGCTATTGGCATATTTGATGTGCCGCCACCAAAAAGTGACCTTCTGGGAAGGTGAATACAAAGGGCGCATTCCCATCCTCACGATCTTTTTTGTTGGTTGAATCTATTACCAATTGAATGCAACATATTAAAACCAAACTTTTGGTTGGTCTCTTGCTCCCATTAAACTGGGTTGGTCGCTGACCCATTGTTGGGTTTTTGTTTTCCTTGGTCGGGTGAGAGATCTGTGTCAGGATGGGCCATCTGCTGGCGTGACCATGACTTCGGCCCTGTTCCTTGCCGATCTTTGGGGCACTTTTTGGGATTTGGATGTGCTGTACAACCATCCTCTGGTGAATATACAGCAGGACCATCTGAGGGTATGATTTGATGTCCCACTTTCCTTAAACGATTAGTTAGCTACACATTCTGGACCAGATGAAACTCTCACCACTCCCCCCCTGAACCAGACTCCATTATCCGTTTCTAAATGGCATCTACATTATTTGACTATCTGAGATCACCACCATCATTCATGCGTTACATTAATTATTTTATATCCCCATATTTGGAGCATTATTTCATGTATAGACCAGTCATTACAACACAAACATAGAACAACCATAATAGTTAATTGCAAAACCCAATGTATAACCCATAGGCCCATAGCTGGTGGTTTGCTGGTACCAGAAAGTGTTTACAAACAACAACGACCCTACAAGAACAAGGCAGACAGGAACGCTGATAAACGCCATCAATATCATGACATAGCAGAACCAAGCTATAATGTCAGCCGGGGATTGAGAACCCTGTTGATCAACAGCCATATTTGTGGGATATACCGATATATCCTACTACTGCATGGTGTGTTAGCCACCTACTTCAACAATAAACATCAACAAACCACCATAAATCACCAGAAATCTCATAATTGGTGGGGTACAACCTGCCCAGATCCCTCATTTTCACTCGTTAAATCCCTGTTTTGATCAAAAAGAACCAGGGCGGCCGCCCAGCGTTTCCTAGGCTTAGTATGGCCCTTGATCGCCCCGTGAAGCGAGATCTGGCCATGAGTGGCGAGGCCGCCCGCCCCCCCCATGGGCCCGGCCGGCCTATCCCCGGTGGCAGGTGGAGATGCTCCAAGTACCATGGGGATCCCCATGGGGATTTAGCCTCTGAAAAATGATGGGGAAGTCCCCGAACTGGAGGTGGACAAAGGCGGAGAAAATCGACTGGCTGATTCGTTTCTAGGTGGATGAATCTGGATTTATGATGGTTGATAGTAGTAATACTGGCTGAATATATGGTCAAGGTCAAGAACAAACACTAGTAATGGTCAATAATAATGGTTACCCTCTGGTGAACTAACATAACTATGGAAAGATCCACCATTTTTTATGGGTCAATCTACTATAAATGGCCATTTTCAATAGCAATGTTCAATTACCAAGAAGGTATATACTCTATAATGGTTAATGATGGTTATGCATGATTAATCATGATCTATGATGAATTATATATAGTTCATCATGGTTATGAATGGAATTACCCTTCGGTCATCAAACATAGCAATGGGAAACCCCCATGGAGGTTTGAATGAACATGATCGAACTGGATGGTGGCTCTTCCAGCCAGCCATGTTTGATTTCCCCAGGGTATGACGTGAAATTCCGATTTTAGTTGAACCATGTGAAATCCAAGTTGAAGTGTTACACGGTTACACTTCCACTTTCTGTTGGGACTGTTAGATGTTGTTCGCTGGTGCCGCGCTTCATTTTTCATCCTTAACTACTCACTTCGCATGGGGGGAACGGGCCTTCCTGTGTCTCCGTTTTTTTGAGATGACCTGTGTGTGACACTTGTGTCGGAAACCCATGCTTTTCACCGATTTTTGGGGCTTCCTTTCATTCCTTTCTTGCTAAAAGGGATGGGAGCGGATCTCGGAAACAGTGATGGAGTGTGACAATACCCTCTGGTTATGACTAACATAGCCATGGATAAATGACCCATTTATAGATGATTTTCCCAGCTATAAACCTCCATTTATGGTTGGGATTTTCCATGGCTATGTTAGTCATAACCAGATGGTAAATCTCACCACTGCTGACTCATCCCATTGGTGTTAGGTGACGCTGACGGGCAAGGTCTTGCGTGTCGGTGGCATCAAAGAGATACTTGGTCCTGCCACGGATTTGTTGTGTCGAATGGTGGAAATGTTGGGTTTACTCGTAGAAATAACTAATGACTAACCATGACTAATCCAACCATAATACTTCGATATACTGATACAACAGTGATGTAATAGGAGATACATGTTTATATATATATTTCTGTCAAGATGATACTGACAGTTGGGTGTGTTTGAGAACTCGAGGTTTACCACCCGAATCATTGCATTTGTTTCGTTTAGGGGACCATATGTTCAAACAAACTCATGCAGTAGACCCCATAAAAAGAATCATATGTTCCATGTTTTGCATGTTCTCCATTGAAGCTGAAAATGGCACAGACGTAAAGATCACTATTCCATACACAGATCGGAACCATACCGTGGCCACTTTGGAGGGTAAACTGCAGGCGACTCAACCAGCTCAGCCCCAAGGAAGACTCTGGCAGCCAAGCGAGAAAATGTGGAGAATTTGGTGCTGCCGATGTCCAACCAGGTAGGTTGATCCATGCCGAAGTATCGAACATGGGAAGTTCAAGAAATCATCAGAGTGGTAGTGGTGGTGGTGATGGTATTCTTGTTCTATTTGTTCTTGTTATTTTTGTTGTTGTTGATGATGATGACGATGGCGATGATGATGATGATGATGATGATGATGATGTTGATGTTGATGACGTTGATCCTGTTATTGGCAACGGTCATCATGATCATGAACATATGATGAACGATAGCATCGTCATCAACGAATCTTGATCCTCGCCCTTATCGTCAAAGCTGGCGCCAGCTTGTCTTCACCAATACGTCCGAGTACAAGCACCAATACGTCCGAGTACAAGCACCAAGCCCTTCATGACTTACAGCCCCTGTAGCATGGAAACCACAAAGGCCAGCAGTACAACATCTACAATTGGAATCCTAATTTAGCGGTTCCATGTTGAATTGAAATGAATTTAAGTTATTTAAGTGAGTAGCTTGTGAAACATTTCCAAGATTGGAAAAGCAGCTCACATTTCCAGACTAGTCACTAGTCTCGGCTGAAGCCAAGGTAACGGAATTCGTTCTCCATGCCCGTGTCGGGGGTTTACTGTCAACATCAACTGCCAACATGATAATGCCAACCCATTGACAGCATTATCATGCCAATGATGTGGTTTTAGCCAACAGCCCTGGCAGGCAGACTACTTGGAGCTAAAGCCTTACCTTCGAGCAGGCGATGTGGTAACCGGCGGTCAGGTTTGAAGTCGAGCAGTGGCTTCGTTCAAGCCTGGTTGATGATTAGATATGCTTAGTTTGGGGACTCTATTAACACACCCTTTATATATATATATTATAACTTATAACATCTTTTAACTATATATAATGTGTATGTATATATATATATATCACTATAACTATTATACTGTATGTATAGCTATGTATATATATATATATATGTATGTATGTATGTACAGCACCCGACAGAATTATGGGAAAAAAGCGTTTCAATTTACAGGCGCCGCCTGTCTATGATAGAAAAGTTACGAACCTTTTTTTTTCCATAATTATTTTTTCCATAATTATTTTTTTCCATAATTCTGTCGGTGACTGTATGTCCATCGATTCGCAATTTGAATGCATTTTAAGGGGGAATATTGAATTATAGAAAATATGTGTCTAAAGATCTGGTATATGCCCCTAAAGCCTGCCATTGATATACATAATATCATGTGATGTTCGCAATTTGAATGCATTTTAAGGGGGAATATTGAATTATAAAAAATCTGTGTCTAAAGATCTGGTATATGCCCCTAAAGCCTGCCATTGATATACATAATATCATGTGATGTTCGCAATTTGAATGCATTTTAAGGGGGAATATTGAATTATAGAAAATATTGTTGTACGTACATACATATGCGGGATGTATCCTTTTGCCAAGCCACCAATTGGGTTGATACTACATACTTGCATTTGCATACATATTTCCATAACCCCCAAAAAAAAGGGGTTTGAATTGTGGATCCATGACATGTCCAACAATTGTACCCCAAACATTAATTATGGAAAAAATAATTATGGAAAAAAAATAATTATGGAAAAACCGGTCAATCTGCCCTAGCCCCCTGATTTTACAGGAAAAATCAATTATGGAAATAATGGCCACCTCCAAGAGTTCTGGAAAAAAAAAAGGTTCGGATCACTTCCGGGATATTTTGAACCCTTATGGGGAAAAACCCAATTATGGAAAAATCGGACGCAGGCGCCGCCTGTCTAAGTTTAACGTTTTTTTTTCTCCATAATTCTGTCGGTTACCATATGTACGTATGTATGTATGTATGTAATGTAATGTAATGTAATGTAATGTAATGTAATGTATGTATGTATGTATGTATGTATGTTAGTTATGTTAGTTATGTATGTTATGTATGTTATGTATGTTATGTATGTTATGTATGTTATGTATGTTATTGTGAAAACAATGTAAATACATACCCTGGTCGGTGGATGGGAGGCACAGAGCCGCTGGGACGTCTAGCCTTTTTTGGCTTCAGCGATGGTATCCCCGGGTAAGTAAAAAGGGTGCGGGGGCACATTTCATGGACGTCCGCTGTCTTTAACTGGCACCGGAGCTTTGGTTCGATCCAGGGACGACATTGATTGAGGGCGATCAGTGCAGTGGGAACTTGGTGAAGGCTTGGGCCTTTGGTTGGGGGCATCATCGCTGATGAGCTCGTACTATGGTGGTGGATGGGCTGTCTACGAAGTGGAAGTGGACGAGGCCTTGGAGCAGGAAGTGCCGCAGGAGACTAGCCATGCTTGGTCTCATAGTGCGGCAACTTGGAGAAGCCCATCGAGTGATCCGTGGGTACGAGCTGGAGGACGAGATCGAGGTCATCAAGCTGAGGTTTTTGAAATGGCGTCCAACGCCTCTTCGAGTGACTCATGGTGGCAGGGCCAAACGTGGTCGAGCGACTCTTGGGGTGGATCCTCAGGAGAGGGCCGGGCGAATTGGGTCTATGTGAGTCACTCTGGGAACAGAGGTTGGGGGTCTTCAGATCCTTGGCATTGGTGGCATCGAGATGATGATCGAGGTGACCGTGGAGTTCCTCAGGGAGACCGTGAAGGTGGTGCGGATCTTAGAGAAAGAGACGCTGCAGACCATCCCCATTCTGTAGAATCTGATGGCGATGATCACGGAAAAGGGGACCTACCTTCTGGACGGGTCATGTGTGTCCATGAGAAACAGGACAAGGAAGAAGAGAAACGCTCCATGGGGAAACTCTCCAGCAGCTATCCCCCTGTCTTCAAGGCCAAACAAGGGGAAAGCTATCGTGACTGGAAAAGAGCTGTCAAGTTTTGGTTGCGTGGCGAAGGACATCAACTTCCTCATCACCTTGTCGGACCTCGAGTGATGGTTCAGTTGAGAGATCGTGCAGCTCAGCTGGTGAAGCACCTGGAGCCTGAGGACGTGGATGGCAAGAATGGTCTGGAACTCATTTTTCAGACTTTAGAGCAGAGTCCCTTGGTGCGCCAGAGTGAAAAGCATCGGGTGGATTGGCATAGGAAGAGATTGTTGAACCTGAATAGGTTGCCTGGTGAAAGTTTGGAGAGTTATATCACCAGAGCCGGCTTGTATCGCAGTCAACTTGAAGGATTGGATCAGTCTTTGAGCGTGGGAGAAAGGTTTTTTGTGGGTCATTTGTTGGATCACGCCAAGTTGACCCGAAGAGACAAGGCCATGATCAAGACTCATGCAGGTGCTGAGACCGAGACATCTATCACAGGTGCGATGATGGAGCTGGCCGGCGAGCTTGAAGGAGAAGCAGGCTATCCAATTGGACAAGCTGAAGGGCAACTTGGTGGAACTCAAGGTGAAGAACATTTGGTTCAGCGCAACTTTTTGGGCATGAGGTTCAACAAAAAGGACAAGCAGATCCTAGCAGCAGAGCTTCAGGAAGATGATGAGGCGTCGATCTCCCTTGAAGGGATTCCTGAAGAAGGTCCAGGTGATGAGAGCTTGGACGACATGGAAAACATGCCCAATGACATCCTTCATGCAGAGCACGAGGCACTGGCTTTGCAGTACAAGGCGCGACAAAAGATGGCTGAGGTGCGCAAGATTCGGAATTTCTACGAAAGGGATGGAGAGTCCAAGAAGTCTCGCACCGGCAAGTGCTTTGTGTGCGACGAGCCTGGGCATTTTGCCAAGGACTGCCCGAAGGTCAAATTGGCCATGGAGAAGGGCAACCAGGTTTTGGTGACTTCGACTCCGTCCAAGGGAAAGCCTTTAGACGAAGAGGACGAATGGTCACTTTTAGCTTCCTTGTGCAAGGACACCATCCAGTCGGCAGCTTCCGAGCGTGCGGCATATATGGTGTTGGGTCCGACGGGTCAAGGGGAGACATCACCCAATCAATCATCACAGGGTCATCACACCAACAATTTGCCTTTTGAAACATGGTGGAGCATGAAAGAGTTGGCTCGGAAAGTTATTTTGGATCTGGGTTGCATGAGGAATGTGGTTGGAGTTGAGTGGGCAAACGATGTCATTTTGGAGTGGAAGAGACATGGTCGTTGGTTGAAGGTTTTGCCAGAGGAGGAGGTTTTCAGATTTGGAGATGGCAATACATTGAAGAGCAAGTTTCGATTGCAATTGGAATCAACATTTGGCGGCAAAAGGGTTTTATTAGCTTTTAGTGTTGTTCCTGGTCCTTGTCCTCCTCTTCTTTCCAAACAATCACATACTGCCTTGGGGGTTTAGTTGGACACCGAAAAGCACACCTTGACTTCTCGAAGACTCAACGTGAAACAGTATGGTTTGAGTAAGAACAATGCAGGTCACTATACCATGAGGATAGATGAATTTGCACAGTTGGATGAAATGGATGAGAATGAGCGTCAAGGTTGGAACATGGAAAGTCATGCAGAAGTTGCGATGTTTGATGAACTTTGTGAACGTGAAGCTTTTGGCTCATCAGTGGATCAAACCCGGATCAACGACCATTTGGCGTCGGATGTCCTCGGTGCCGCTGGGCAATCCAGCCCTGTGCCGACTATGTGGCAACATGGGTCACCGGACGTCTCAATGTCCGGAGATGTCAGACCCCGAGGAAGCGAGCTCTGTTTGGGAAGTGACGGCATTGACGGAGGAGAACCTCAAGCAGAAGCAGATGGAGGAGAGCATTCACCTGGAGGCCGGACGAGAAAAGGGCAGAAAAGAGCCGCCTCGCCGGATGGAGGTGGACGGGACAGAGACCGAGAAGCACGTGAAGGGCAAAGGAAAAGGGCCACAGAGCCGTGCAGCAGCAGCCATGGCCCCACCTCCGAAGGCGATCTCGCCTCCAAAGCCAGCGCCGCGCCAAGCAGCGAGGGGATCCCTGGAAGACTTGCCCCCGGTGGAGTTGGAGGACATCCCAATCGAGGAGATCAAGGGCCTGACGATGGAGGAGCTCCAGATGATTTACAAGCGTCGTCAGAAGGGAGCAGCGGCGATGAAGAAGAAAGCGGAGACAGCCGCGCTGACTGGATGGGGGGCCAAGTATCCCTCGCTGAGCAACGTCTGGAGCGACGACTTGGCATTCAACATCATGGCCAGCATGAGGAGCAGGATGCGCACCTATCTGTGGAAGAAGTTGGTGTGGCAGCTTCGAGTGCGAGAAGCGGTGAGGGAGGAATCCAAGGGCAAGGCCAAGTGGAAGAGGAATGTCAAGTGGCTCAACTATCTCCTGAGCTACGAGGTGGCGTCGCTGTGGGGACACTTCGGGGCGATGAGACAACGCCTGAGGAGCAGCGATTTTGTGGGGCCGAGGTATGGGGACGAGCCAATCCCCAACGAGGACTGATGCAAAAGCTGAAGAATGGCATGCAGGCATCTCGGAGGATTCATGCCCTGATGGCCATGGTGCACCGTATCAAGGACAAGTACACGGTGATGGAGATCTTTGCGGGCCACGGCATCTTGACGGAGGTGGCTACTTTGAGAGCTGGGTGGTCTGCATTGGCGCCGGTGGACTTGATCTACGGGCAAGACCTGAGGAATGCTCACACTAGAGCTCAAGTGATGGACGAGATCAGGACGAAGAAGCTTGACTTGGTGACCTTGAGCCCGAGATGCGGTCCATGGAGCCAATTCCAAAGACTGAATCCCAATTTGGATCAGATCATGATGGACCGGCAAGTGGACATTCCATTGTGGAGGTTCGTGCGAGAAGTGTGGGACGAACAAACCAAAAATGGCAGGTTGGTGATGACCGAAAATCCGTGGCAGTCAGAAGCTTTGCACCTGGACTTCATGGAGGCGCGCCCACAACTGCATCGTGCCAAGGTTCCTCAGCGTGCCTTCGGGTTGAGAGACGTAATCAATGAGAAGCCCCACCGCCTTGGACAGCAACGACTACTACATGTGCGAGGGCCTGATGATTGGAGCAGTGTGTGCCCATGAACCTGGAGAGCATCAACCCATAGAAGGGAGTGTTTTCTATGAAGGTCGTTCACAGAGGAGATCGGCTCTAGCCGCCAGATGGCCTGTGGAACTTTGTGAGCACATCTTGGAGGCGGCAGAGTATGCATGGGAGAAATGCGAAGAAGAGGCACCTCGCAAATTGGCTGAAAGCCGACCTCCGGCGGCATTGCATTATGCTTTGCCGGTGGAACCTCTGCCAACGCCAGAGGGCGAACTTCGAAGGCAATTGGAAAAGGCCGAGTGGAGGGGAGGTCAATATGACTACGTGTTCTTCGAGGGCAACTCCAGACAAGGACCTTACAAGGTGAGACAAGCACTTGCCCATTTGCATGTGGTGTTGGGCCATCCATCGGCTGACAGACTGAAGAGGATGCTGCAGATCAGTGGCTGCAGTCAATTGGTGCTGAAGACCGCCGAGGGCCTCAAATGTCAGATCTGCCAGGCGGTGAGACCTCCAGGCGCTGAACCCAAGGTGTCAGGACAAAGACCGACGAGGTTTGGTGAGAAGGTGCTGTCGGATAGCTTCTACGTCTGGGACATGGACAATGAGCGCTTCAGTGTGACTCACCTTTTGGATGGCCTCACGGAGTACCACGTGGGCATTGTGAGCAAACAACCCAATGCCAGCACCACAGCAGAGCTCTTGCAGAATCGGTGGTGTGCTATCTTTGGTCCACCGGAGATCTTCCAGACGGATGGCGGCAAGGAGTACGAGGATGTGGTGCAGAAGATTGGCCGCATTTTGGACTTCCGCCATGAAGTGGTTCCAGCTGGAGCCAAATGGCGACAAGGACAAGTGGAACGTCATGGAGCTGTGGTGAAATTGATGATGATGAGAACCATTGCGGCACAGCAAGTGCGTGGCTTGGAGGATTTCAAGATGGTGGCAGCAGCTTGCTTTGGGGCGAAGAACCGCCTGTGCAATCAGATGGGCATGTCGCCTTTGCAGGCGGTGACAGGTCGCGATGTGGCGGTGCCAACATCACTGATGAACCAACTTTGTGGAGGGCAACTCAAATTGGCAATGAATGCCAGCTTGGACCAGAAGGAGGCGCCGAGAAAAGCCGAGAGAATCCGTGCAGCGGCAGTGGACTCCTTCAATTGGATTGATTCCAATGAGGTGATCAGAAAAGGGCTGCATTCAAGATCGCGCCCTCCCAAGTTGGAGATGATCAACGAAGGCACCACGGTGTACGTACACCAGCCTCCTCCTCATCGGCGTGGACAACCCCGTCGACTTCAGGATCATGTGAGTTGGGATGGACCTGGCTTGGTGGTCTGCGTGGAGAGGCAGCAGAATGTCCCCAACAGGATTTGGGCGCGTATCCGTGGAAAGGTGAGAAGCTTTCCACTGGAGAAGGTGAGGTTGGCAACCCCTGACAAGATGCTGGGCTCCAGCTTCATTGTGGGCCTCCTGGATCAAATGGCGGATGAAATCCGCATGGGAAAATTGCGAGTGGAAGAGCAAAAGGCGTTGCCGGCGGGTGCACCAGCCCGTGCCCGCGGTCATGCGAGAATTGTGGAGGAAGAAGAAGACTCTGATGCAGACATGCAGCAGCGACTGGACAGGGCTGCCCCAGAGATGCAGGATGAAGCTCGAGCCCGACAAGTGCGACGGTTGGAGCTGCTGAATGATGTTCCGGAGCAACTGAGGAGCTCTTTGTCTTCGGCTTCTAGCGGGCCTGCTTTGGTGCGACCACTCCAAGCTGAAGAGAGAAATGGGATGCTGATGGAGGATGAGGACGATTTGATGGAGGAATCAGCACAGCCTCCAATGGAACCCAGCCGGTTGCGATTTGAGGCAAAGAAGAAGATGTTTGAAGAACTCAGCAAAACCAAAACAAGGCCATCGAGGCTTACCGAAGCAGAGCTGAGAAGCACAGCGTCGAGGGCATCGCAGAATGTGAAGCAGATCCGGAAGATTATCCAGAAGTCCCGCCAGACCCCAGCACTGCAACGAGCCCGACGTGAACGGATCGAGAGGCAGGAAGCAGAAAGTGTGGCCTTTTGGAATGAAGCATGTGCGGATGCGTGTGAGAAAGGAGTCTTTGAAGTGAGCTGGCAGGAGGCTTGCGAAGAATGGGCACAGGATGAAGCCTTCTGGAAGCAGCCTGAGCCATGTCTATGGGCGCAGACGGAAGTGGAGGAAAAGATCAAGGAGCAACAACGTGATCATCATCATGCCGTGGCGGGGGCCAATGTCATTGACAAGGAGAAGATCGACGCCGCGGCAGAGGGCGATAAGGTGATCACTGGAAAGGCCCGTCTTGAGTATCAATGGGGTCAGCTCTCTCAAGAATGGAAAGATGCTTTTCAGGAACCCCTGATCAAAGCGGTGAAGATCTATTTTGATCATGATGCCTTGGAGGGAGTGCCAGCCGACAAGGTCATTGATCCAAAGAGGGTGCTCACGAGCAGATTCGTCCTGACCAACAAGGGTTGTTCTACCTTGGAAGAAGCCATCCTCAAGGGTAGGCTGGTGCTTGGAGGACATCGTGACCCAGATGCCGGCAAGTTCCCGACCTTGGCACCGACAGCGGCCGCTTTGGCCCACAACCTGATCAATTTCATCAGTGTGCAGATGGGATGGGTGGTCCACTATGAAGATGTGTCAAGTGCCTTCCTCCAAGGGAAACATCTTCCCCCTGAAAGGGAGGTGTATGTCCGCATCCCTAAGGGCTACCCAGACTACATTGAGAAGTTCATCGGCCAGAAGCTGGGATTGGGCATGAGAAGGGATCTCATGAAGCTGACCAAGGGTGGTTTCGGTCTCCCGGAAAGTCCAAGACTGTGGTACCTTGAATACAAGGAAACCATCTGCCACTGTGGCATGCGAGAATTGCATCTGCTGCCTGGAGTCTTTGTGGCTCATCATCCAGACGGGACACTCAGAGCATTGGCCTGTATCCATGTGGATGATACAAGGTACTGTGGAGACCACACCAGTGAAGAGATCTGGCGCAAGGTCCACCAGTGTCTCAACTTTGGAGATGTGCGAAAATCGACAGATGGTTGGGTGAAGTTTTGCGGACGATGGGAGAGGCAAGATCCCAACACCATGGAGTTTGAGTACAGCATGGACGAATATGCCAAGGGTTTGCAGAAGCTCACAACCCTGAGCACCTACAAGCTGGACCCCAAGGAGGTGATTGACGATGAGAACAAGCTGCTCAAGGGGGAGATTGACGTGGAGGAATGCACGCACGGCAGCCAGAAGAAGATGGAGAAACCAAAGGGCATCACTTCAGAAGCCCGACTGGCAATGTCTTCAGTGTTGGGTCAACTGAATTGGATGGCTCGACAAGGTCGCTATGACATTGCCTATGGGGTCTCCCATGTGCAGCAACTCATGGGCACGTGAGCCCACAGAAGCAATGGATTTCTTGAACAAGGTGATCTACAGGGCTCGCCAACCGATGGTGCAGGTTGTGAAGAAGCTGAAGAACTGGAAGGACCTTGTGGTCATTTCGGCCAGCGATGCAGCTTATGGAGCTCAACCTGGTGGTTACAGCCAGGGTGGATTGCTGGTTGCCTTGGCTGAACCTGAGATCTTAGAGGGCGAAGCGCAGCTGGTGGTCTTGGAAGCAGCCAGCATGAAGATCCAGAGGGTGGTCCGATGCAGCATGAGCGCAGAAGTTTCAATGGCAGCCACCGCCTTTGAGCATGGTGATTTCGTCCGAGCAGCCCTGAGCGAGATGGTTCATGGCCAGTTCGTCTTGAAGGAGTGGAAATTGTGGGCCAACCAATGGAGGCACTTCCTGGTTATCGACGCCAAGACTGGCTTCGATGTGCTCACAAGTGAAGCCCAGACGAGTGACAGAAAGATCCAAATCGATCTGGCGGTCCTGAAGCAGGCGCTCTTGGAGGACCGAAGCAATGCCTTTGCGCGCTGGGTGCCTGGACATCATATGGTGTCGGATGGCTTGACCAAATGGTTTGGCAACAAGGCGCTTCAGAAGGCCCTGATGGAAGGAAGATGGTCCTTAAAGGACACAGATGAAGCCCAAGGTCTAAGACAGACTGCGGCGGAACAGCGAAAGCGTTTCAAAACCCATCGCACCGACAGAGGGGGGGATGTGTGAAAACAATGTAAATACATACCCTGGTCGGTGGATGGGAGGCACAGAGCCGCTGGGACGTCTAGCCTTTTTTGGCTTCAGCGATGGTATCCCCGGGTAAGTAAAAAGGGTGCGGGGGCACATTTCATGGACGTCCGCTGTCTTTAACTGTTATGTATGTTATGTATGTTATGTATGTTATGTATGTTATGTATGTTTTGTATGTTATGTATGTTATGTATGTTATGTATGTTAAGTATGTAATGTATGTAATGTATGTAATGTATGTAATGTATGTAATGTATGTAATGTATGTAATGTATGTAATGTATGTAATGTATGTAATGTATGTAATGTAGGTAATGTATGTATTGTAGGTAATGTATGTAATGTATGTAATGTATGTAATGTATGTAATGTATGTAATGTATGTAATGTATGTAATGTATGTAATGTATGTAATGTATGTAATGTATGTAATGTATGTAATGTATGTAATGTATGTAATGTATGTAATGTATGGAATGTATGGAATGTATGGAATGTATGGAATGTATGGAATGTATGGAATGTATGGAATGTATGGTATGTATGGTATGTATGGTATGTATGGTATGTATGGTATGTATGGTATGTATGGTATGTATGGTATGTATGGTATGTATGTATGGTATGGATGTATGGTATGTATGTATGGTATGTATGGTATGTATGGTATGTATGGTATGTATGGTATGTATGGTATGTATGGTATGTATGGTATGTATGGTATGTTTGGTATGTATGGTATGTATGGTATGTATGGTATGTATGGTATGTATGGTATGTATGGTATGTATGGTATGTATGGTATGTATGGTATGTATGGTATGTATGGTATGTATGGAATGTATGGAATGTATGGAATGTATGGAATGTATGGAATGTATGGAATGTATGTAATGTATGTAATGTATGTAATGTATGTAATGTATGTAATGTATGTAATGTATGTAATGTATGTAATGTATGTAATGTATGTAATGTATGTAATGTATGTAATGTATGTAATGTATGTTATGTTATGTATGTTATGTTATGTATGTTATGTTATGTATGTTATGTTATGTATGTTATGTTATGTATGTTATGTATGTTATGTATGTTATGTATGTTATGTATGTTATGTATGTTATGTATGTTATGTATGTTATGTATGTAATGTATGTAATGTATGTAATGTATGTAATGTATGTAATGTATGTAATGTATGTAATGTATGTAAGGTATGTAAGGTATGTAAGGTATGTAAGGTATGTAAGGTATGTAAGGTATGTAAGGTATGTAAGGTATGTAATGTATGTAATGCATGTAATGTATGTAATGTATGTAATGTATGTAATGTATGTAATGTATGTAATGTATGTAATGTATGTAATGTATGTAATGTATGTAATGTATGTAATGTATGTAATGTATTTAATGTATGTAATGTATGTAATGTATGTAATGTATGTAATGTATGTAATGTATGTAATGTATGTAATGTATGTAATGTATGTAATGTATGTAATGTATGTAATGTATGTAATGTATGTAATGTATGTAATGTATGTAATGCATGTATGGATGTAATGTATGTAATGTATGTAATGTATGTAATGTATGTAATGTATGTAATGTATGTAATGTATGTAATGTATGTAATGTATGTAATGTATGTAATGTATGTAATGTATGTAATGTATGTAATGTATGTAATGTAATGTAATGTAATGTAATGTAATGTAATGTAATGTAATGTAATGTTATGTATGTATGTATGTATGTATGTATGTATGTATGTATGTATGTATGTATGTGCACACATTGTACTGGGGAATATCACAATCCATCCACAGGGAATCCCATCCTAAAGCAACCACTGTTTATCAAGCGAAGTCCTGATGAAAGGCCCAAGTCCCCACTAGTTACGGATGCCGTGGCTGGCCACGGTTGCCTTGACTCGAAAAGACTGGTGATTTTGGGTGCTACTCAGATTAAGACTGGTGATTTAGCCATAGATTTTGGATGTGGATGTGTTTTGGGTCCTAGGTTTTGCTCATTTTTGAGGGCTGAGATCACTGAGATGTAGGTATGATAAAGGTTGACGGCAGTGTATCAGCCGTGTGCAGGTCTGACAGCGCATTTCGTAGACCACTTTGATGATGTCTACAGATTAGCTTTCGAGGAAGGGCATTTGGATGGGCAACTGATGGCAAAAGACCAGGGTGCCGGCTAAACAAGTACCCAAAAGGGGGATCTTTTAATTTTTAAAGGATATGATATAACATTTCAAGATTCAATAGATGGTTTGACGGAAATGAAAGGTGGGTACGAATTTCCATTTTGGGACGCCTCCACATGCAGCGAAGAGCTGACGTGGGCATGCTTCAAACGTCAAGGTCCTAGAGCTGAAGATGTCCTTTTTCTAGCCGTAAGACCAGACCCATTGCTAGTGGGTATCTCCGTTTTGTCCGGGTGAAACCCATGTCTTAGATGATTATTAGATGATTAGACAATATTAGATATCCATGCTGGTTGGCCAAACTCATCACAGGTTTGTTGGGCAAATGATAAATTCACCGGTGGTTAAGCCGTCATTTTATGTGGTGAATCTTGGTGGTTAAGCCATCATTTTTGGCGGTTTTAAATCATGTTGAATGAGGTTAAATCATGTTAAGTCATATCCAATAATGTAAAATCATGAAAAATCATATTTAAATCATATTTAAATCATATTTAAATCATATTTAAATCATATTTAAATCATATTTAAATCATATTTAAATCATATTTAAATCTTATTTAAATCTTATTTAAATCATATTTAAAATCATATTTAAATCATATTTAAATCATAGTTAAATCATAGTTAAATCATATTTAAATCATATTTAAATCATATTTAAATCATATTTAAATCATATTTAAATCATATTTAAATCATATTTAAATCATATTGAATCGCCTTTTGGAGTGGTTCAACTCCCCGTTTTTCCGGCCGGAGAACCGCCCCGTCGCCGCCAGGACACGGGAGCGCCCATGTTGGAAGGCTCCCGTGGCAGCGAGGTGGTGACGGTCACCACGCCCTTGGAGGAGGGGATGGCCATGGGATGGCCATGATGGGGGCCCTTGGTGAAGTGATCCTCCGAAAAAATGGTGACTCAATGGTACCTAATGGTCATTATAAGATATGATCATGAGATAATGATGGGATGATAATGGGATACTAGTGGCTAATCAATTGGTAATCTATGACTGGTTTATTGCTGAATGGCAAGTTTATTCATGGGCATTCACCAGGGAATCTCTGTTGGATTTGACACTTAGAGGAACGATGTCTCTGGCATCTATGTTAGTTCTGGTTGGTGGTTTGGAACATGACTTTTATTTTCCATCATACATGGGATGTCATCCTTCCCATTGACGAACTCATATTTTTCAAAATGGTTATAGCACCACGATCCAGATGGTCATTACAATGGTGATTATAATGGTTATGTAATGGCTATATAATGATTCGAGGTGATCACTGGTGTGCTTAACAGTTTCCGTGGATGAGTTAATGAGTTGCTCTAATAATGAATTGGTTATCCTCCATTGGTGGATTATCTATTGAATCTATTATTGTCTTTAGCTGTTATTTATTTGTTTGTTTTCATGATGATGACCTTAATGGCTATTGACGGGTTGTTGAATGGCAACTTAACGCGCTTATTGATGGTGTTTGAATGGTTGCTTAATGGTGATTGAATCGTTATTGAATGGTAATTTAATGTTTAATCATGTTTATTGAATGCTTATTGAATGATTCCCTAAAGGTTAATTATGGTTGTTGAATGGTTATTGAATGGTTATTCAATGATTACTTTATGGTTAATTCTGGTTATTTAATGGTTATTTAATGATTACTTGATGGTTAATTATGGTTATTGAATGGTTATTCACAGAGTACTTTGTTTTTGCTTAATAGTGGTCATTGCATGGTAGATTAATGCTTGCCTCAATGGATGCTGAATGGATCTTGAATGGCAACTTAATGTGTATTTCATAGTTATTTAACATTGATTCGATGATTATTGAATTGTTATCTAATGATTCTAATGGTGATGGAACGGTTGTTTTATACTTTTTGAACGGTTATTTAATCGTTGCTTAAGAGTTATTTATGCTTATTTAAGAATTGCCGTTTAATGGTTATCTACTGCTTATTTCATGGGTTACATAATGTTTCATGGTTACTGAATGGTTTATTAATGGGCATTCACCAGGGAATCTCTGTTGGATTTGACACTTGGAGGAACGATGTCTCTTCTGGCATCTATGTCTATGTTAGTTGGAGGGTAGATACCTCCCAAATGATAGCCTGATAGCCTGAACATCGTTGATCCTGTCCACCAAGCATCACCAGAAAGCTTAGCTTGGAATATCAGGGGCCATAGGGGCCATGGGCCTGTTCATTTTCTTACTGGTGCCAAACGCAGCGCAGGGAATTTTCGGGAATGATCCACTGGCTAACTATCAATCATCAAATTTCCTAATCGTCCCATTCCTCCATTCCCATCCATTCCCTACGTAAAACGCACCAGTAAATTTTGAAAGCGGGAGATTCTGATCATCCTACGTTTTTCTTGTTCTCCGTTCGATTGTTGCAACATGTTAACGGCCAGTTGGGTATCGCCTCCCTAGGACTGTTCCCTGTTGGGTTGGACTGGAAGAGTGGGTAATTGCTGGGTGACGTGGTGCTTGGGCATTCAATCTCGGGCCACAGGAAATGGCACCACCTCCCTTCATGCAGCAGGTGCAGCTCAGGTAGCAGATCCACTGCAGCGAAATATTTGCATAAAATGGTTGAACTGCAGGATTGGGAGAAATCATTTGTATACAAATGTGCGCACGCACAGAGATTATATATGTATATATCATAATATATAATATAGGCATGTGCCTCGCTTGTGCACCTGAGAAATGTCTCGCTTGTGCACCTGGAAATCGTCTCGCTTGTGCACCTGAAAACTTCCACTTCTACCTCTACTTGCACCTCTCTTTCTACTTCCACTTCTACTTCGACTTCCACGTCTACATCTACCACCACCTTTATCTCTACTTCTACTTCTACTTACAATCCCACTTCTACTCCTACATCTACTTCTACTCCTATATCAATTTCCACTTCTACTGAAAATTCTACTTCTACTCCTACATCTACTTGTACTTCCATTTCTACTTGTACGTTTACTCATACACCTACTTCTAGTTCTTTTTCCACTTCTAGTTCTACTTCTACTACTGCTTCCACTTCTACTTCTACTTCTACTACTGCTTCTGCGGCTACGTTTACTTCGACTTCTACTTCTCTTCCCATTTGTGCATTCAACTTCTATTTGTACATCTATTTCTACTTTTCCTTCTGCTTCTACATCCACTTCTACTTCGAATCTACTTCTACTTCTACCTACAATTCCACTTCTACTTCTACATCTACTTCCACTTCTACTTCTACTACTGCTTCCACTTCTACTTCTACTTCTACTACTGTTGTTGCGGCTACGTCTACTTCTACTTCTACTTCTATTCCTACTTGTGCATTCTACTTTTTTCTACATCTATTTATACTTCTCCTTCTACTTCTACATTTGCTTCTACTTTTATATCTACTTCTACAACTACTTACAATTCCACTTCTACATGTACATCTACCTCTACTTCCACTTCTACTTCTACTTGTACCCCTACATCTACTTCTACTTCTATTTCCACTTCTAGTTCTACTTCTACTACTGCTTCCACTTCTTCTACTATACTTCTATTTCCACTCATCATTGATGATTTTGATAACGAAGGAAAACACAAGAAGATGCAAAAAGATGAAGAGAAGGAGCAATAACAGAAAGATGATGAGGTTGCTGTGCCTGTGGGTGCACGGGTGCCTGTGGGTGCACGGGAACATGAACATTATTATCCCACCCCACCCCACCGGTCACTTATCTTGAAAGATCACTGCCTGTGTCTGCAGGACAGCAAGAAAGATGATGAGGTTGCTGTGCCTGTGGGTGCACGGGAACATGAACGTTATTATCCCACCCCACCCCACCCCACCGGTCACTTATCTTGAAAGATCACTGCCTGTGTCTGCAGGACAGCAAGAAAGATGATGAGGTTGCTGTGCCTGTGGGTGCACGGGAACATGAACGTTATTATCCCACCCCACCCCCCCCCCCCCCCCCCCCCCCCCCCATCACTGCCTGTGTCTGCAGGACAGCAAGAAAGATGATGAGGTTGCTGTGCCTGTGGGTGCACGGGAACATGAACGTTATTATCCCACCCCACCCCACCCCACCCCACCATCACTGCCTGTGTCTGCAGGACAGCAAGAAAGATGATGAGGTTGCTGTGCCTGTGGGTGCACGGGAACATGAACGTTATTATCCCACCCCACCCCACCCCACCGGTCACTCACTGCCTGTGTCTGCAGGACAGCAAGAAAGATGATGAGGTTGCTGTGCCTGTGGGTGCACGGGAACATGAACGTTATTATCCCACCCCACCCCACCCCACCCCACCCCACCCCATCACTGCCTGTGTCTGCAGGACAGCAAGAAAGATGATGAGGTTGCTGTGCCTGTGGGTGCACGGGAACATGAACGTTATTATCCCACCCCACCCCACCCCACCCCACCCAACCACCCCACCACACCTAGGTGCGCAAGTGAGTGATTTTCCAGGTGCGTAAGTGAGTGAATTTCTCAGGTGCGCAAGTGAGTGAATTTCCAGGCGCGCAAGTGAGTCACGTCCCTATAATATATATATATACATAGTTATAATTAGTTATATATATATATATATATATGCAGGTGAGGGGTTTTCAACTACATGGGTGTGGGTCAAACTTCGGTTCAATGTAAGAACGCTGCCAACATTTGTGGACCCCAGGCTGTAATATCCATGCCTGCCATTCCCAAATTTTGATCAACGACATATTCCGCAAGTGAATCATGACAAAGCATACTGTTTGTCATCAATGCTGGCCAAAATTGGAAGCCGTAAATCCGTCACATCATGGACATCTAGGTGTGCCCCCCCAGTCAAGCACCCTCCCAACAATAGGGATGAATAATGGGCCTTATTCATAGGGGTTTATCGAGGTCAATGACCCCATGTGCCATGATCACAACATGCGATGGTCATCCCCCGATTAAAGAGGAGTTTCTATTCCCATGATAAGGAATCCTATTCATGATGGTGGGATGACCATGCCACCATACCACATTAAATCCCATGTCACTTGACCATGGCACATATGAAGTTTCCAATAGAGTTTAAGGGGTTAATTAGATAAATTCAGAACCTCTACCCTTCGGCAGTTTGGAATAGCAGCGGAAACTGGGCCATTTTAGTTCGATTTACCTCTCAAAAACATGGCGATGTTCCAGAGCAATCTCTTCGATAAAAACCATATGTTAGTTAAATCCACAGTTTCCCTCGTGAAAAATCACCGTATTTTTGATGTTTAAATCACCATTTTCCATCGCGAAATCCAGCATTTTCCATACTTAAATCAACCATAGCCCAAGGCGGCCACTGAGAGTCCCGCCAGTGCTTCCCTGTGACCGGAAGCGACCGGGTAGCCAGACCGGTCGCCGGTAGCGTGATGATCTGCGGCTCAAAAACCACCATCTGTATCCATGATCATAGGATAATAGGGATTGTCCTATGATTATCCATTATTTTATCATGGAATATCCTATGATTATCCATTATCTATGGGATATTCGTAGGATAATCATAGGATATTCCACTGATCACTTGATCCGTCAAAAACCATCGGATTGATATGAATGGGATGTGGAATGATAGGATAATAATTAATAGCTACTGAAAATACCATTGAATTGATTGGTCATAGGGGATTCTACTACCTGGTGATTATAGGGAATTAGTACCCGTAATGGGAAAATTTACTCATCAACCGGTAAAATGGGACTCATTTCTATCCACTTTTAATGTCTTTTTTTTCCATACGGAACGTGAGGATTTAATTTTGGGAAAGTCGGGGATTCAGGGTACTAAAAAACCCCGACAGTCATTGGTGTTTAACGAGGGGACATGGTTTTTTTTTTATGTATCTCATGGGGGTAGAATGGGGCGGCTCGATCTCTACGGGGGAATCCCAAGGAATCCTCAAATCGCCCAACTGTTCAGCTATTTGCAGGTGGTATAGTGAATTAATTTAATTCTCAGAGAGAGAGAGAGAGAAATATAATATATATATATATATCATATTTATATATATATAAAGATATATAGCGCATTTCTCCTCAACATCACACGCACACACACACACATATATATATGTATATGTTAATATACTATTATACTGTATATTGAACATTATAAGACCATTCGTATGGGGATATATATATGGGGGGGATCTCCAGATATATGGATAGAATGGGGGATATGGACAAATAGAACAATGTCTCTAGACAAAACAACAACAATATATGGGGATACAAACGGTGAATATGTGAGAGGATACACGCATACACATGCGGATATTTTCATCATATATCCATTCCAAAGATAGAAACGTTCTTCCAGGATGGTATAGATCTTCATAATTTCCTGGTTTCCAACTTTTTCCTTTTTTTTTGGGGGGGGGTTGATGCATTACCATGAGATAAAGCGGTGATTTAACGAAGAAAATTGATATAACAATGGGGATGTTTCATGGCAAATACTGTAATACTGGGGATAATTTGCATGAATGATGGGATATGGGTAATTGTATAACCATACTTACATATCGATACATGATGATAATTACATGAGATATCATGAGATACTTTTCCAGCTTACCCAACCAATACATGGAAGATAGAGAATTTGCAATTAGCCATCAGTGTATTGAAAACATCATAGCGACCTCACGGCGACATTACGGGAAATTTTCCGCGTATGATTGACGCAAATATCCCAAAATTGCAAATTGCAAAATGGTTCTCGGTCAAATCCCATTAATTCCCGTTCGTTCCATTCCATGAAATCCCGCAGAAATCCAGCAGAATCCCGTTAAATCCCATGAAATCCAGCAGTGCCAACGCAGAAATCCAGCAGCCGCAGAAAGCCAAATCTTCGCGAAGCCGGTGCTGGCGAGAAATTCCCGGGCCTGGGCCAGGGCGAATTGGAATTCTACCAGGCTGTGTGTTTTTTTGGAACATCATAATAACTAACTTTGGGCAAAGAAACATAGGAACATGATGGATTATCATGGATAATGTGTGGCTTTTTTGAATTTTGATGATGAACTTGATCTTTGGATCTTTTCTGATTTGAGCATAGGTTTTGGTGAGCACAAACTTGGTATCTAAAGCCTCTGAGCTTTTGAGCACGCAACATTCGTCCTGGTTGGTGCCAAGGTGCACCCTTTCGGCGGCCCGTCACCCATGGACAGCTGCGGAAAAGTGGGGCGAGTTTCGCGAGTTTTGGGGGTAGATCCACTGGGAAATGCTACGAGGTGAGGCCCCCCTTACAATATACTTAAGTTGACACCCATAACTTGCTTCACTTTGCTTAACTAGGTTATGCGGGATGTATAGCTATAGTTAGTTTGGCCATGTTGATTTGTCTCAATTCAGCAATGCCGCAATGCCATGCAATGCCAAGTTAACCCCTGTTATTGAATGTCATTGAATTGTAAACCATATTGTTTAACCATCTGTTTCCACAAGATTTTCATTCTGCCAAGAGGATATTCCCCATGGTCGGTTGATGCAAAAAATCCTATGGGCCTGTTCTGAAGTGGACCTCAAACCGGCAGGTGATTGCAGGAGATGGGGCAGAAAAAATCCCTGAAATTATGGTCCTGAATCTGAAAATTCCCCAACCCCCCAGAAACATCCAGGGTAGGGGCTGAAAATGGCTGAAATCCTCAAATGTTGGGACCATAGTTTCTGAAGGATGGGATTACTGATATCCATTGACCCTACGATGAGGGGCCGTAGATCTATGTAGCGATTGGTTCTGCGTCAACCAACTCCCAGAAGGGTTCGAGAAAATTGGTGGGGGGAAAATATGATAATTTGAACCGCCACACATGCCCTCTGGTTATTTATATATACGTAGCGAAGTGGACAATTACCATCAAACTAATATAATAACTTAATATATAGGTAAATCATCATGCATCATCTATAAATGGGTCATTTTCCATGGCTATGTCAAATTACCAGAGGGTACTGTATCTCCTACCCAGAATAGACTTTTTTTGGGGGGGGGAGGCCTAGGCATTTAAGATTAGCCAAGGATGCCAAGGTCCTAAGTGTCGGAAGAATTGGCTCATTTCAGACGTGTGACATTCGCCAATCTGATCGGACAAGTTGCTCATGGCCCCAGTTCTGTCCGAATCCTCCCTGGTGGAAACTGGAAAGGCTCCACTGGTCTTTTTTTTTGGGCGGCTTCGCTAAGGTACTACGATGGAGATGAATGTGTGACTTGTCCTCCGAAACGGTTTGCCAGTTTCTGTTAGTTAGGCTGGAGTGCAAAGTGGCTTGATGGTTAATCAGCCAACCATTCTTAATGTGTTAGATTTTTAGAATCATTATAGCCATTATAACATCTGAAAACTATTAAAAACTATTGTGCTAACCATTCTTAACATGTTATAGTTAGAATCATTATAACATATTATAACCAGTATAACTATTGCACAATGTTTAGACTTTTGAATTGTTGGCATGGAACATGGGGAATCACCCAATGGCCAGCTTGTTGGAGAAAAAAACGCCAGCTGGTCTGACAATAAGGCAGTCCCAAAATCCAATGGTTCATAATATACCCTCTGGTTATTTGACATAGCCATGGAAAATGGCCCATTTATAGATGATTTTCCCAATAAAACCTCCATTATAAGGGATTTTCCATGGCTACGTTAAATAACCAGATGGTAAAATAATAAGGTCATATATCCAACTATTATATGATGAATTATTGGATATATAACATATAATTGGGAGATATTCAAAATTAACCAGATTAATTATTGGATATATAATGATATTCAATAATATTCAATATTCATCATGTATCCTAAATTAAAATCTTAATTTTGATATACAACTTTTTATCCTATGATTGAGCAGCTAGCAAGTTATGCCTATGCCCCATTTTCAGACACCCAAAAAGGCTTCCGCGCTGGATGATCCAGGAAAAACCAGGAAAAACTGGGCGAATTCTTGAGAGATTCCCATGGAGAATGCCATAATCCCATCATAAGCTCATCATAGGCCCAGAATCATGATAATCACATGATTACACAAAGCCCATCATAATAATCATGTATTATCATCCCATAATAAGCCCATCATTTCATAATCATACAAAAATAATCATGGGAATGCTCATAATATCCCTATGATAATCACATGATTGGAATTTCCCGTGATTACACATAATCCATCAGAATCCATCATAATCCTTATGGTTTTCACATATCATCATATAATAACCATCATGATCTTCCCATGATCTTCCCGATCTTCCTCCCGAAAAGCCGAAAAACCGCACGAGGAGATGAACAAGTTTGATGAGATGATGGCCTTCCTGGCCGCACGTGTGCCTTGGGTCGTCATTACGTCATTGGAGATAGCACTGAAGATGGGAGGCTGGGAACAGCTGGGAATTTCAGAGGCAAGAATTTCTATAGAATTACCCTCTGGTTGTTTAACATAGCCATGGAAAATGGCCCATTTATAGATGGTTTACCTATTAAAAATGGTGATTTTCCATGTCTATGTTAAGTGGCCAGATGGTATAAGCGTTTGATAAGTAAAGACATTGCGGAAACCGGTGCATTTGATGGTAGGATCTTGGTTTCCTGCAACATTTCCAAGGGATGCAATTCTAAGCAAGATGCGGGTTTTACACTGATTTGAGTTGCAAAACGGCCCTTCAGATTAGGCGATATGATGTGTGTGGGGGGGGTTGGTGGCTGGAGTTAGCATAGCCATTTTCACTAGATATAATCTGCGCAGCATGTGGTTTGAAGGTTACAGCAGCCATATACTGAAATGTTTGCTTGTTGCAATGTGGCACACCGAAAAATTACCAATAATAGTAATAACCGTTATTGTTCCAAGTATGGAGGGTTTATACCGCCAATTTCTGGTGATATTGGGGACCCTTTATGGCGTTGTGTTTCGGTGTCCTTTTTCCACTGGTTGGTTGATTGAGGGTCCCCATGAAAACCCAACCAATAGGTGGAAGACAACAAATAGTACCCTCTGGTAATTTAACATAGCCATGGAAAATTGCCCATTTATGGATGGTTTACCTATTAAAAATTGTGATTTTCCATAGTTATGTTAGTTTACCAGAGGGTATGCCAAACCGTTCCCTCTATTCTTCCTAAACGGACAATGTTATTATGAATGGGGGAAGGGGTTAATTTCCAAACAGTTCTCGTTTTACATGACCAAAATTCCAATCATGCAGGGTTTATACCGCCCATTTCTTGTGTTTTTGGTGATGGCTTTGTGTATGGTAAGTTGCCACATTAAAGTGTTCCATGGCCAATAAACTTTGACACATTATTGCCACATTATAATATAATTTCCATGTATTTCTCATTTTACACGGCCAATATTTTAATGACATACCAATATGATACCGTTAATACATAACGATAATTTCCATGCATTTCTCATTACATACCAATATGATATAGTTAACACATTAAAGTCTTGTTCCACGTTTTTTTCGCCGTTTCGTCCCATGTATATATATATATAAATCCCACTAAATCAACATGGAACTCCCATATTATGCCATAGAAATCACTAACCTTTTTCCCTCACCTCAAAGAAATCCCGGGATTTTGCCGAGGACCCCAAGTTTTGCCAAGTTGTGGCGGTGGATAGCGACTTTGGCGTCTTCACGCGCGCCTGGTGTATGGTACCTTGGTGAAGCTTTTGGCCGGTTGAGGGTTGGCCGGGCCGAGCATGTTGAACCTGTGGAAGATGAGAAGATCTTCCAGTTACCCGGCCTGGTAAACAAACAAAAAGCTATTGAAAATGGCCATTTATAGTGGATTTTCCCATTAAAAATGGTGATTTTCCATAGTTATGTTAGTTTACCAGAGGGTATGTGGAAAAAACATTGAACAAAAACGAACAGTGAAGCATTTTCAGGGTGGACCTTGAGAACTTGGCAGGCGGTTGAGGGCAGAATTTGTAGTGAAGCACTCAAATTTGAGAAGATCAGGCACTAGTAACAAGTAATAAATAGTTGTAGGGAATTTATGCTTGAGAACTGTTGACCGGATTTTCTTAGATGGAAAGAAACTGCACATGTCAGGGGGAAGCAAGTGGAAGATGTTCATGGGTTGATTCGGTTGATGTGGCTTCGACTAGCTAAAGCAATTAGGGAGAATCGGGGTGGGTTACGTACCAGTCTGGCCCAAAACTTGGGGACACTGGGGCGAGTCATCTTGAGCCATGCACAAAATGGCGAGCCTCCATCCATTCCATCGATGGGCGAGCCTGTTTTGGTGTAGGTCGTAATCTTGAACCCTGGACACCATCAGGTGTGATCGTTTCTGGTAACATCATATACCATCCATGTTTGGGTACTCCGTTTCGCCCCATGCACACACTTTCACAAAAAGGTATATATAATCATACATATATATCATATATATAAATATATACTATATATATAATATATATAATTAGTATATTTATATATTTATAAGCATATATATATATAATTATATGTCTAGTGTTTCATCCACGCCGTTTGTGTTTCCACAGCTTCTTGTGAGTGGTGATCAACAAGTTTGCCGTGCGGCTGGCGCCAAGTCGTGAAGTCTTGATCTACCTTGACACAGGTCAACCTTCGGTCAGAGTGATACCTCAGTTGGATCAAATCTCTCAATGGATTGGTTTAAGGGAAAATCTTAACCGGAAACCATAGATTTTCCCATTAAATATGGGGCTTTCCTGCAAATTTTCCCTTAAACCAATCCATTGAATCTCTTCAAATCTAGCTTGACCCATGAAAATTCCAGTGGATCCTATTACAATCCCATGAAATCCACGAAAAATCCCCATAACTAGCCCCAATTCACCATGCCGGGAACTTACCGATCCTCCGGGCCATTCCTAGGCGGAAGTTGCTCAGGTCGCTGGGGGTGATTTTTGGTGTTCGTTCATCCTGGTTCAGCCTCACCCTGGTTCGCCAAAGGTACGGTACTGGTTGGTGGTTTGGAACATGACTTTTATTTTCCATTTCATACATGGGATGTCATCCTTCCCATGAACTCCATCATTTTTCAAGATGGTCACCACCAACCAGAGTATATTGGCAAATAAGATTGTACTATACATGACCGTACATGTGCATGCTTGTGTTTGTATCATTGGGCTTCAAGAACCCCTCAATGACGTCACGGTATCCGTGATTGTTAGAGCTTGAGATTTGCCCTTGACAACCCAAATATAGTTGGGCGGGTCCCAACCACTTCCTGCAACAACAATCCTCATGAAATATCGGAGAACAATTGGAACCACACACACACACACCATACTATATACCCAATTGATACCCAGGAAGACCGATCATAAATGGGCCATGGGTTCCATAGTGTTCCATAGTTGTATTAATTTACCACCATTTTAGCAGGCGACTTTGCTTTTCTATCTTTTTTTTCTATACCCAATTTTACTCGCTGAGTATTTAAGATAGCTATGGAAAATAGCCCACTGATAGATTTATGATCATTTACCTGTTTTATATAAAACGGTGATTTTCCAGTTCGCTACGCTACGGGAGGCTAGTTTCATGTAGTATCCATGAAACCACCATGAAATCTCAATAAAACACATTTTTTTGCAGGAGAACCATCATTAAAAAACAATTTTCCCTTTTCAAATCACTATCATAATCATTATATAAAACACAATTTTCCCATATTTCCTGGAAAAACTTGAAGACAACCATGGAAAAACTGAAGAAAACCATGCAAATCATGGACAAACCAATGAAAACGATGGAAAACTCCCCCATCACATCCCTGAATCATATCCAACGATGAACAGCTCACCGCTACCTCTGATCGAGGCCAGCTACTTGGGAATCACGACGCAGATGCGGTTGAGGGACAAGGCCCGTAGTTCGGAACCGAGGGTTCCTATCTCTAGAGATGGTTAGGG
The DNA here is from genome assembly GCA_947184155.2 of Cladocopium goreaui. Taxonomy (NCBI): domain Eukaryota; class Dinophyceae; order Suessiales; family Symbiodiniaceae; genus Cladocopium; species Cladocopium goreaui. Next base: position 59,961 of record CAMXCT020001549.1, read on the forward strand.
ATTTCAACTGTGTATATTATGAAGTATATTATATTATATTTGTATATTTGAATATGTGTATGTATGTATATATATATATTTATGTTAACATCATATTAATAATCCCCCCTCAAACATTAAAGGGAACGTAAATAATGTGGAGGCCAAACAATGGCCTGGGGTCCCTGGATGTTTTTCAGACCTTTTAGTATTCCCAAATGAATTGGCTCATTGAACACGACTACACAAGTAGACTTCTCTTTGATTATATTGCAGTATATATGCCATATGCATGTATGCACCGCACATGTACAAATAAATAAAACAAATAAATGAATGTATATATATATATGTGTGTGTACATGATCTTGTATATGTAGTTTTTCACCATATGTGTCAACATCCATTTTCTTTATCAATCAAAATATGGGATGATTAGCCCAAGCGACTGACCTTTGATCCACATGGGGTGAAACTTCAATCAATCAATTGAGCCATGGGAAGTTTTTATGGATCACATCCTGTCCACAGCACCTTTATCTACATGACTTTCGACTTTACTCTTACCCTCTGGTAATTTAACATAACTATGGAAAATCACCATTTTTAATGGGAAAACTCACTATAAATGGCCATTTTCAATAGCTATGTTAAATTACCAGAGGGTATTGCCGCGAAATCACGTCAATGACTATCAATGTGGGATTCACCCAATTCCATAAGCCTCTCATTTGGCGATGGTTTATACATATTTATGTAGCCCATTTATGTTGATGACTTGGGAATGATTTATGGTTTTGAGTTTGCCACATTGTATCACATTTAGCTTGTGCAACTAATTCTCCAAGGATGATGGATCTCATTTAATCCCAGAACTGGTGACCAAATTTTAATTACCCGTTGACATCATCCCTATATTTGGCTTCAAACCCATTTTGTCGCAATTTGTTCCACTTCACCAATTGATTGAATTTCAACCGAAATGTTTTGTTTTTGGTAGCGTGTCCTGAGTTTCAGGGCAATAAAACCACAGCATACCTCACCTTTTTTTGGGATGTTTTTTCCTCTTAAAGAAATCCCAAACACGAATCAAACGTGGCTATTTGGAACATCCACCATTTAGTTCGATGATTTCCCCCTTCAAACCTCAATTTACCACGGGGGCTTCCCATGATCTTCGCTGTTTTCGCCATCAGGAGGGGCTCATCCGAACTGGTGCACGCCTTCGGGACCTTGACGTCCGCGAGATGAAGGTGGCACTTGATCCAATTGGGACGTGGTTTTTTGGAAGGGGAACAACCTGTGTTCGGGTATCCATGGGTATCCATAGTTCCGATGATCTTAGAAAACCCAATCATATCCAACGGATAATCATATCCAATAATGGTTCCTAGCTATGGATTTTCATAAGGGGTATCTTTTTTGGGTATATAATCATATCTCCAATATTCGAATGGTTCCTTCATCCATGGCCAGCCGAGTCCTGGAGGATCATCGTGATGACAGGAATTTCCATGGTGGACACATGCCTTGAGGTTACATTTCGGTTGCCAAAGGGTCGTAGGTCTATATGAATATATAATACATATAAATGAATATGGATATATGAATAGAAATAAATATTCATTAATAAATTAAAAATAAAAGACATTTTTAAAAACAGATTAGAGTACATAGTGACAGGTGAGAACAGGCACGATTTTTCGATATTTTTCGATATTCCGAGCCCATGGTTGACAGTTTCACCCCCTTTTCCCGGGAGAATCCTGGGATCAGTGATGCCTTGGATGCCTAGTGGGTCTCAGGGACAATGTGATGGGCGAAGGTTGAAGGACTCATGAGATTTTACGGATCCATACCTAATTAATAATTATATACATCACCATTTTTTGGGGAGATAAATGAACATCCCAGGGTGCCAGCTATTTGGATGTTTGAAAACTACAGGGTACCAGGGTGCCCGTAAATTACGCGACCTTGCGAGAGGCCTCTCGCGTCGAAGACGCCCCTTGGCGGGACGCTTTATCAACGGACTGGATGGGTAGTTGAATCCTCTAATTTTTGCTATGAAAAAGAACCAAAACCAGCATTAAGCAACAGATTATATATATTTTATAAAGATTCATTGTTTTTGTGGCCTGTCAAAGATTGACCATGGGTTGCTAAGCCCTGAGTGGTTGGTGGTTTGTAAGCTACCCCATCAGCCCCTAACAAGAGTTGATGGGAGTCTACAATCTCTATTCATAGGGCCTTCTTTGTTCGGAGTTGACCTTTACCAAAAGAAACGGCCCTTACATGTCCACGAAAATAGACCATCCACTGGTTGAGGTAGCGAAATCGAAATCTTCTCCCATTTGTAGGGCCTGGCCTGGTTTTGAAGCCGAACATGATGGAATGACAGCAAGATTTGCCTTATTGCATGCAAAGTATTGAACAATCTTTTTCCATTCCTACTATAGTTACTAGTTTTGGGTCAAAAAAAATAAAAAATGTTGGTTTTCTCCCAGAGGTATGACAGGTTGATAATGGCCGTTGGCTTCATGAGTGGCGCGTTGATCAAGTCGGCAGATGGACATGTGAATTTACCCTGCGCTTTCTACCGGATCTAACAGTACAGACGTACAGATCTTTGTTGACAAATAGCGTTTTTTGGGACACAATAGAGGGGCCGGTTTGGTATTTGGTATTTTGACACACCTCTTTGGTATTTTGGGAGGTTTGTGCCTATTTGTGCCAAAATACAAAATCCAGCAGTGGGGTATTCGTCAGCCTCTTTTTTCAGCAACCAGTGGGAATTTGATGAAGACTTGGAGCGCCAGGTGGAGCTGATTTTGGCCAAAATTCCGGACAAAGATGTGCCTTAGCGGGGAAGATCATGCCTGGAAAACTGTGGAAAACTGACATGGAAGACCTGTTCGATATACCCTCTGGTTATGACTAACAGTTTGCCATGGAAAGATCCACCATTTTTAAGTTCGGTAAACCATCTATTTCGATTAGGGCCATCAACAAACCATGGCTATGTTAGTCATAACCAGGTTGGGTATATCAAACAGATTTGAAACAGATTTTGCAGCTTTGGATCTCTGGACCATGATTGGACGATGAGTTCTTAGATTAGGAAGGGACGATGTGTATCGATTGGTTGCAGTGGCGCTGTGAACTTCGGTCTGGCGTAGCTGATGGCCCCGAAAAACCCCTTGATCAACCTGATCAACCTCACAAAAAGTGGGATACTGGTGGCAATAAAGTTCTATTGATGTTTATGGTCTATTGATCATTTGATCATTTGAATATTTGATGATTTTATGAACAAATCCAGCCTAAGTGCTGAACTTAGTTTTGGTTTATTGATGTTTATGGTCTATTGATAACGTACCTGATGGACTGATGGATTCCAAATTTATAAGATAGTTGTTTCACTTACCCTCCAGTAAATTGACATAGCTAGGGAAAATGCCCATTTAGTTGAATGACCTACCTATTACTGTCAAGAATGGTGATTTACCATAGCTATTTTTATTGGGGATATCCCTTGAAAAGACCCATCAAATCCCATGGAAAATCAGCATTCTTGAAGGTGTTCAATCACCCGTTTCTCAGGCCTTCAATGCCTCATTGCAAAGTTTGATTTTTGATCATCGCACCGTGGTTGCGAAGTCGGGTCCAAGAACAGGATGGAGAGCGGATAGTCTGGCTGGGGGTTGCCACTAATGGCGGCATCCCCAAGTCACCATATATAGTATATATAGGTTTCAATACTAAAGTCCAATGACTTGGATGATTTGGGGGGTAGCCCTATGACTTAGGAAGCCTCCAGATCCAAGGGTTTTATGCGGTTGTGGTAAACCATTGGGTGAATCCCACGCGATGAAGAATGTCCCTGGAAAGCCGTTTTTGGCCAGAAATGGATCATTTGGACCATGAAGTTGTTGAAGTTGATGTGTGAGATGTGATGAATGGACTACCCTCTGGTAATTTAACATAGCTATTGAAAATGGCCATTTATAGTGGATTTACCCATTAAAAATGGTGATTTTCCATAGTTATGTTAAATTACCAGAGGGTATTTGAATCAGTTTAATTCAGTTTAGATATTTACATATGGACAATGTTGGACAATCATCCCAATGCTGGCAGAGGATACGCATGCCAGAAATGGATGGGGTGAGTCCCCCACGTGATACACAGAAAAACGCCCTGCCGATATGACATATCATGGTTAAAACACAGGCTATATTACTAGGTTCTCCTTAGATTATACATTTATTTGCATTTAAGGCATTTTAATGCATTCTAGAACAATATATATATATATATTTCATCATAGGTTATATTGCTAGGTTACATACAAGTTGGCAGCCCACTGGATAAATAAGTTCGTTTGGAACGAGGTGAATTCTATGGTTTATGTAGGACATAACAAGCATTACCTTTTAGGGGGCACCACCTGGTAGGTCCAAAACCAACGGTGATAGATTCATATTTTATTCACATAAAACAAAATACATATACTTCACATATACAAATTAATATACATCATATTAATTACATTATACTGCATATAATATACATGTATCTGGGTAAATTATAACGACCTCACTGCGACCTCACTGGAAATCATGGTTAGTAAGGGAAATCATCCCCAAATGGGCCTTAATTCAGGTTAGTGAAATATTATAATTTGCCCAGATAATATACCAGCAGGTGACTATAAAAAAGGCGCTATAGCCCTAAGCCGAGGCTCTGGTCTCCTAGCGGCCTGGCGCGATCTTGATTCCTCCAAGCAGATGGGTGAAGCAGGGCGAAACTCGGCCACGAGTTGTTTCGGACCGTTGGCCAATGGAGAAACGCTGAGTGGTTACAAAACAGTACAAAAAAAACAGTAGATATATGACAGATATGAATAAATATATATATATATATATATGTGTGTGTATATGTACATATATATAAATATATGTGTGTATAGACATGATATATATATATATAATTATATATATACCTATATATTTACAAAATGACGTGTAAAACATATACATGATATATATAAGTAAATCAGTAATTGTTTACTAAATGGAGCTAACCAATAAATAAGCTTATACAAAACGGTACTAAAGAGTAGGCAAGTTACTAAATAGATGCTACGCGAATATATGTATATGTATATATATATATATAATAAGCGTCTAACGATTCACGATAGATACAAATGGTCAAGAACCCATGATACTAGAATGTTTATATGCAATAAAGGAAACTGGACTTATATTGTGGCTAATGTCAACCTCAGATTTTGCTTCTTAACCCTTGGGCTGTTGATCCTTGGGGGGGTACCGTTTTAGCAGATGACCTCAGTATTTCGCAGGGATGCCGCTCGAATTTTTCATGAAATCGCAGATCGAGCGGTTATCCCCCCGTTTTGAGACAAACATACCCTCTGGTAATTTAACATAGCTATTGAAAATGACCATTTATAGTGGATTTTCCCATGAAAAATGGTGATTTTCCATAGTTATGTTAGTTTACCAGAGGGTACATCAAGGGGACTCAAACACTAGGAAACCACATACAGATAAGAGAAGTGTTTTGTCCAGGATGTCTATGATTTCCAACTGTTCTATCTGCTTCGGGGTTGCCATAATGGGGTACCTTCGAAGGCTTTGCAACTTGGATTTGAGAGTCCACGGATTGTTGCTGGGAAAGGTGAACTGGTCTCCCTTCCAACTGGGCTGCAATCCCACCTAATCAGATACGAACTGGGATGATCCACCACGGATCCCCAAATGGACCAGGAAGTAAGCTTTCAAGGCTTGTATCACACCGTACGTCGTAAGCCTTACGTGGACAGAGGGCCCAAGTGGAGATAAGTGGAGTCTGACTTTCCCGGAATTGATAGGAAGACTTTTCTGAGGACTTGCCTGAATTGTCGGTGGTTTTTGGATCCGCTTAAACCAATCGATTGAGACATCCACTTGTTGGTCGAGTCTGAAATGTTTGAAGCCAGCTGCGAGGCCTTCTGTTTTGGACGTCAGCAGATTCTGGTTCTGGCGTGGCCGCTCGGCTGAACTGTGCAGATGGCCGCCCCAAGTTCAGCCATGGCGTGGGATGGGAATCCCTTCAGTTCATTGGCCCCGTTCTTCATTTGGAGTTAGACCAAATTACCTTAACATTAGCCTCTGGTAAACCGACATAACTATGGCAAATCGCAATTTTTAATGGGTAAATCAACGAACTAAATGATCATTTTCAATAGCTGCTTTTTGTATGTTTACCAGGCCGGGTATATAATATATCCCATGATATCCCCACAATATCCCGACAATATCCCGACAAAAAAGCCATGAGATCTGGGACTTCATCGAATATTGGGATCGTTCAGCTGGTGCTATGTAAGAAATTACCAGAGGGTACCCTCTGGCAAACTAACATAGCTATTGAAAATGGCCATTTATAGTGGATTTTCCCATGAAAAATGGTGATTTTCCATAGCTATGTTAGTTTACCAGAGGGTAGATCACTTCCTCGATGCCAGGTATGGAAGTGCTGGGACTTCTAAGAGGCGAACCTGGCTCATCCAGCTGCAATTCGGCGACCTGGCTCCGGGTGGGTCCAGTGGAAAGCTGATTGGTCCAGTGGGGGGTTTGAAGATTTGAAGAGAAAACCATGCTATACAATGAGTAATAGGATAACTGGTTGGTGGTTTGGAACATTTTTTATGACTTTCCATATATTGGGAATAATGATCCCAACTGACTTTCATATTTTCAGAGGAGTTGAAACAACCAACCAGATGAGTAATAGGATAATGATAGGATATCACTAGAATATGAATAGGATAATTAGAATGATTAGGATATGAATGGAGTATTAATAGAATATGAATAGGATTTCATAGGATATGATAGAATGTGAATCGGGTTTTATTATGTTTTAATGGGATATTTTGTTAAAATATGAATGAACATTGACGGGATAATGGGATAAATTCCGGTATTCCATGGTATTAATTGGTGTTGTTTCAACTTGGATAATGTGGACTCATGTGGATAATATTTCAGAAGTTGGAATGCTTTGGGGGTATCTAAGCCATGGCATCATTGTTGTCTCTACCCTCTGGTGAACTAACATAGCAATGGGAAATCACCATTTTTAATGGGAAAATCCACTATAAATAGCCATTTTCCATTGCTATGTTAGTTCACCAGAGGGTATTTATCTCTATCTATCTCAATGTATCTCTATGTATCTCTGTGTATCTCTGTGTATCTCTATCTCTCTCTATCTATCTCCGTCTATCTCAAAGTATCTGAAGGATTTCTGTATCTCTAGCTATCTCTAAGTATCTCTATGTATCTATCTCCATCTTTATATGTCTCTGTCTCGATCTATATCTATCTCTATCCCTAGTCCATCTAAATCTATGTCTATCTATGTCTGTGTTTATCTATGCCCATCTATTTCTATCTATATCTAGCACTACATCTATCTCTATATCTATCTCTATATCTATCTATCTCTATCTATCTATATTCTATCTATATTCTATCAATATTCTATCAATATTCTATCTATCCCTCTCTCTATATCTCTCGCTATCTCTATCTATCTCTATCTATCTCTATCTATCTCTATCTATCTCTATCTACCTCTATCTATCTCTATCTATCTCTATCTATCTCTATTTATCTCTATCTATCTCTATCTATCTCTATCTATCTCTATTTATCTCTATCTATCTCTATTTATCTCTATTTATCTCTATCTATCTATCTTTCTATCTTTCCTATCTATCCTATCTATCCTATCTATCCTACCTATCCTATCTATATTATCTTATCCCATCCTATCTTATCCTATCCTATCTATCCATTTCTCTCTCTCTCTCTGTATTTCGCTATCTCTCTATCTCTCTCCCGCTCTATAAATAATTTTGACTAATTATGATAATTATGTGCGCACACACACACACGCACCCATACATACATAAATACATACAAACAAACAAACATACATACATGCATTCATACATACATACATACTTACTTACTGACTTACTGACTTACTTACTTAGTTACGTACTTAGGTACTTACGTACTTACTTACTTTACTTTACTTTACTTTATCTTACCTTACCTTACCTTACCTTACCTTACCTTTACTTACTTACTTACTTACTTACTTACACACGCACAGACACACACACACACATATATATATATATATATATGTACATAGATACGTCATGTCGTCTCCAATCGACTCAGGACTCACATTTTCGGGGATGGACACACTGGCAGGGCCCCCAAAGACGGGGTAAAACACAATAAAACATTACAACATACATAGAGTTTCTTGGCATCTGAAGCCCTGTTTTCAGCGGATGTCATTTGATCATCCTTTGGGGAAATCCCTCCCCTGCGCGCCAGGTACAGGTAGCGGGAAACGCTGCAAGCTCTTCACAGCGAACACTTCGGTTTCAAAATCTGGTTGCTGTGATTATGGCCACCCCAGCCCCCAGTGGCACGGAGCTGCTTCCATGATGTTACCGTTTAAAGAAAATATGATTTAGGAACGCCCACAGCTGGAAGTGTTTTTGGGTTTCCCCACCTTTCAGAAGCCAATGACACGCGGTGGGTTAGGATCCCACGACCAATTCACCACCACTTTCCAGATCTTGCGGCGTGCTAGTTTTGACACCACTGCATAGTGAAGCCTTTCGTCTAGTATTCGATCGCATTGGCCGCATTGGCTCTATTCATCGTGGGTCCCCGATTGTACTTTATGGGCTTGTCAATGTTTGGGATATACTGGCATACCCCATCTCCAGACACACCTATACAGTATGTCCCAGATTCGTCGCTTTTCCAGCACCACAAAAAAACTTCGGAGTTAGGGCTGTCCATGTCAACGGCTGGGTGTGGTGGTCAGCGTTACCCCGAGTTTCAAATGGCGCCGGGACTAGGGCATCCAGCATTTTGTTTGGGGCTGCCATCAGGGTCAGTCGAGTTTCCAGGAAACTCCTGGCAACTGGTTGTGGATTGTTTTCCCATGTTTGCTCTCTAAATTCACTGTTTTACAAGATGCTGGCGTGATTTTTCCATTGTGAAGGTGCAACAATTCGTCAACTTGAGGGCAGTGAATGCCACGAAAGTCAATTAGCGAGTTGCTTCAAAGGATCTGATGAGGTAGAAAGGACCATTGCGCATGTACGAAGTCAAGACTCGCCCAACTTTCAGGAGGCTTCCATTTGGATTTCTGGCGTTGTATGACCGAACCACAGTTCTAAAGGAGTTTGTCCAAAGACAGTGACCGCATTTCACTGATTGATTATGTTTATCATGAACACTTGCCATGAAACCAGGGGCATGGCGGCATCCCCTTTTACACAAAAAAAACGTCTCTGACCAAGATATGAAACTAGAAATACATAGAAAAACACACATTTTTCAGATCTCAGCCTGTTCTTCTAGACCTGGTCCCGGTGTCATGTTGAGCTTGATTTTTATAGCTCGCCACAATGCCTAGACAGCTCACACCTCACTGACCGCCGCCTGGCGGCCCATTGACTCAACTAGTTGGTTATTGACTTTCGGTCATCAAACATGGCTTGCTGGGAAATCCCCAATATATCCCAACATATAATAATATATATATATAATTATATATATATATATTAGGGTTTCCCCATAAAACCATCCATTTAGTTCGGGGATGTCCAATATGTCCCTCTGATTTTGCTAAATGTATCTACATAAATGTTATTAAAATTCGTTACTCAAACATAGCAATTGGACATCCCCGAACTACATGAAGGTTTGAATGGCAAAAGCATGGAACCAAATGGGGGGGTTTTCCAGCAAGCCATATTTGGGTACCAGAGGGTAGCCTACCTGGTTGGTTATACTGGAGATGATTGAACCACAATGGAAATCTCTAGCAATCAACCGCTGGTCAACCTCTTTGGAACACGTTTTGGTAAAGTATTCGAAGTTGCCGAGATAGGGTAGAGCATCCCAAGATCAACAAGATACAAGAAGTATATGATTATATAATGATATCATAATCACATCCTCCAAATATTAAGCCCCCAGCACTCCTATTATATGGTTCCAAATTATATGCATAATTCCTTTACAACACCATGGTTCATGGGTGTTTAATATTAGGTGGACGTGATTACATGGTTTTTCCATTGGGTTTTCCATTGATTTTCCAGTTGTTTGGCATTGCATGTTGATTGAGTTAAGTCCAGACCGCCACTGGTGGGTGAGGTGTGTGCTGGTGCTTACCGGCTGAGGGTCGTCAAGCACCGACTTCTGACGGGGTAAGTGATTTGGGTCGTAAACTTTACGATGGCTTAAAACAACTTCATCGGAATCATTTTCCTAACAACAACCCCCCCTTTTGGGTCCAAAAAAAATGAAGAGATGCAACGAGGGAACCACAGCACGCCAGGGTTTCGTGTGTTGATGTGGTTGGCTTCGCGGAGGCTGCGCGGTACATTTGCCACCCCAAAAAGCACTACTCAGTTGGGGATTCGCTCGATTTCTGCTCAGATCATGACGAGCATTGAAAAACTGAAGTGCGCAGATTTTTGATGATGTATAAATATGTATACGCATTAGTACGCATTCAATATAATGCTGTATAATATGTTGATATGATTATATTTTAATATTTTAATAATAATATTGTAATGATTTTTGATGATGTATAATATGATTTAAATGATTTAAGACAATTTAAGATGATTATAATTTATTTCAATATCATTTAAGATGATTTAAGATGAACCCCGCAACATGGCTTCGCGGAAAGATCATCTTGCAGCGGATGGAGGGCCCCTCTTTGGGCTATCCGGCTATGGTAGCAGTTTGGGTAGCTACGTAGATATGGGATCTTGATACCAAAGAAGCCCATAGGTGCCATAGGTGCTCTTGACATCCTAAGAGTTGCGCCATTCTGGCAATAAATTTGGGACTGTCAAATTGATTAAATCAGAAAAAGCCAGGGTGAGGGGACCCCTGCATAAGCAACGTTTTTGTTTTGTGAGAGGGATTGTGTTTTCCAACGTTGGCTGAAAATGAGAGTTTCCCCCGTGATTCACCATCAAATTTGGGGTAACCTCTTTTCAGATACCCTCTGGTAAACGTTTACATAACTATGGAAAATCACCATTTTTAGTGGGAAAACTCACTATTTCGACTGGGCCATTTTCAATAGCTATGTTAGATTACCAGAGGTAAAAAAACCCAAATGATGATTCAACACATTTCAACACCGATATTTGGTGACCCAAATATCACATCCTTCTCCTTCCCCGGGGGCCCTTTGTGAGCCCCATGACTTCCGAAGTCAACGGGCTCGTCGACGTGTTCCGACGGGATTCCAAGGGCCGAAGCGATGGCAGCCCATTTGGCGGAAATAGGTGGTGCCCACCAGTTTGATTACTGTTGATTTGGGTATGGGTCAAAATTAGGTACCCCAATAATTGGATGGTGAACACTAAACTAGACTAACATCTGTGGTCCACTAGGTCTTCCATTTTGACCCACATCCATTTATTAAATCTGTTTTTTTGAAAACAAATAAGCCGTGGTTATACTTACCATAAAGCCTAACAGTAGTCTATAGTTCTGTGAAGCATAAACCAACTCAGCTAATGGGATCCAGTTGACTGTCAATCTATGCACGATAAACCCTAACCTACTGCTATAAAAGCCACCTTAGCCAACGAACTGGGGTACCTTAAAGGTGTGTCATGATCCACCGCTGTGGTGAGTCAGCACAGCTAACCTCCAGCCTTGGAGATAATACATCGCTTCAGCCTCCCTTGTGGGGAGCTAATGCTGGCGAAAAGTTGCAGCGCCGCATCAACTTTTGCGCGCTCGAAAAAGGCTCGCGGCTCGCTTTCTTTCCGCCGCATGGGAAGCCCAAAGCCTTGAAAGAAGAATCTAGAATAGAATGCGTTTGGAGAGCGGTACCCGTATTTCAGCAGTAAGTTCATATGCATGTGTGCATATGCGTTTTTTTTTCAATCGGCATGCCTCTCAACATCCGTTTGTGAATCCAGGGCTTATGAATTGATGTTGGTAAAACAATAATAATACACCCATTTAGGAATGGTTTGTACCATCAATTTATGGTGATTCGGGGGATGGTTTATGGCATTGTTTTACCCACATTAGATAATTAGATCATGGATCATACTAGATCCATAGTATGGATTCGAATCCTTGCTGAGAAGCTACGGCCAATCCTCATGCCATCATACCCAGTCATACTGGCCGAAAGAACGGCTGTTTTTTTGGTGGTTTGTAGTCTCGTCCAACTTAAACGTCCCCTAAATGGTCCCAACTAGTATATCATTGTATATCCCCTACTAAACCATGGTTTATGGGTGATGTTTAATATTAGGGGGAAGGGATTAGTCCCCAACTCGAACAAAACAAGGTAGCATTTCCATGCGAATGGGAGAGCGGAAATGATTCGGACCGGGCGTGCATGCCCTTCTTGGAGGTGCAGTTGGAATGTAAAGAATGGCGAAATCCCTATGGAAATCCCTGTGTAAATCTAATGTGGGTAAAACAATGCCAATTGGAATTGGTGGTATAAACCATTCCCAAATGGGTGGTTTATTATTGTTTTAACCACATAATACCCTTTGGTAAATTAACTTAGACCCCGAAAATAAGCAATGTTTAGTCGAAACGACTCTTCCAATCCCTGCCAAGTTGCCAAGTTCTATGTTGATTTACTGGAGGGTAAATCTGTGACTCAGCTGACCAGCTCTCACACCTTTTTAGTATTTGCCCGGCCGGAAAATATCGCTGGGAAGCCCCTATCAGAAGTCTCTCATGGAATATTTATTGATCATCTCGATCCTGATTTGGGGCTAGCACCAGTTCGCCAATCGCACATTCGAAAAAATATTCTTATGCCTTTTCCCTCTAGCAACAAACCAACCCCACTTGCCTTGGTTTGGTTTAGTTGGTTATCTATATTATACATATAATATGATATATATATATATAGACGCATATATACATATTATTGCCCTAGTTCAGTCCCGATGAATTAGAAGTATGGCATGGGTCTAATTACTGTAACCTTTGTTTATTGGTGGATTTGGGTAGTCCTGGGCGCTGACTCCATTTGATGAGTTAGTCGTCAATCGAACCCCAGTTGCGTCTCAATTTGAATCCAAGTAGGGCCAGTCTTACTGCCATTTATATCCAGTAGTCAATCCCCGTTAGATCCCCATTTGACTGGTCCATTAATGCCAAGTAGGGGCAAATTGAATTACCGTGTCACACCCTATATCCAATATTAACCAATGGTATTCCAATGGTCACTTTTGAAACAGTGGCAACCTAATTTGATTGGTGGTTAGTCAATGACAACCGAGTTAACCTTGGTTTGCTAATGAAGTTGGCGGGTCAAGTTGTTACTAATGCAAAGAGGAACTTGGATGAAGTTGGTTGCCCTTTAAAAGGGAAAAACGCGATGTCCTGGTTCAAAATTAGCAGTTTTTACATGTTTTTCCAGGCTTTAGACATGCCATGACAGCTGCACCCCAGCATTTTGAGGATATTTTGAAGTCCGGTCCCCAATCTTGTTTTTCTGCAGGCTGCCCACAGTCTCTGCTCCGCTGCTTCGACCGTGACCTTGCTTTGACCGAAGCAAGTTCGCACGGGGTGCGGCCGTGCGGGGCGGCCGTGTTGTGGGGTTTTTCAGCGGCTGGGCCCAGCGACCAGAAGGATGCTGGTTATGTACTGGTCTGGTTTTAGGACAAATCAATACAAATCATGTTCAACTTTTCAAGCATATTTGGGATCCCAATGACGAGCATAATTCAGCATCATGATTTTTCAGGGTAAACCCAAGAATAAACAGTTTTGCTCCAACAGATTAAGGCCAAGTGATAGCAGATGCCACAAGTCAGTTTGATTCAGTTTGCCTCTTTATCTGCCAATGTTCCCCCCTTGTATCTGGGGTCTTGGGAGCCAAGACAAATTCCACATTCTCTGATTCTCTGGTTGAACTTCAGCCCATTTCTGGATGTTACACACCGAGCTAGAACGGTTGAACCAGGACCTGTGAGGGAGCTCACAAGTTGGGAAGTTCATCAAAGAAAATGGGTATGGTCGGTCAATGATGGTAATGTCTGGGAAGGGGTTTTAAACAGCAGCAGGATGATCATGTAATGAGAGGTTTTAGCACGATGTTCAGGTGGCTATCTTCCAGTAGTCCAAGATGACGAGGAAACTTTGGCTTTGTCCACAGAAAAAGCAACTGGTTGATCCTGGTGGTTGAAAATGATCATTGTTTGCAATCATACCTGGGATGACGATACCCAATGACTGATATGTTTCTTGGGGAATGAAACCACCATAAACCACCAAATGGAACGCCATGCCGGTAGACCAAGAGAGTGTTTTCACACGCTGCTCCCCAAGTGCAAAATATTGACTGAATGTGCACTTGACCCTCAAAGTACGCACAGAAATTGGTAAAGTAGCAAAATTGAGGGGTAACAATCCCAAGATGTGTGGGTAAATAGAGGCTCCAGTAATAAAATGTGATTTACAGTATATAAATGATTCACTGACCTTCTGATTTGATACTTGAGCCATTCTCAAGAGCCCGGGCCGTGCCTGGTAATCCCATAATATCCCATATATTTTCTCGGCTCAGCCGCACTGCTGAGAGCTGTGTGAGCGAAGCATCGCGCGAAACCTCGCCTGCTCAACTTGCACAGCATGCAGCTCTCAGCCCGAGTCCGACGGGCCGACGGGTGGTCGGTCGCGAGCGAAGGCAAAAAGCAGCGAACTCCAAAAGGTGCCGATGCTGAAACTTCTCGAACATCTCCGTCTGCAGATTCGTTTATCATGTGTTTCTCAAAAATGCATCGAACACTTCTAACAGGTGGTTTCTGTTGCCCTGCCTTATTTTTTGGATTCATCTTGCGGATTTCAGTTGACCAGGATCGGATGACGATTCCGTGATAGAATCCATGGGAATCCCCTCCGAGCAGTAACAAAAATGGGAGGGATGGGATTAGGTTATAGATGGTTATAGTATAGTTTTGCGTGGTTGCAGCGCCCCCCAGCTGTCAGATGGTTTATCACCCCATCTACCGCATTTAAGTGTAGCTATATTTCGTGTAGGTATATCTACCGCAAGCATTAGATAAACTACTCATAAAACCTTCGCCAAGTATAGGGAAGCCGGTCCAATAGGTACTGAGCAGACTCTACGTATGATCCACCCATACTATGCCCGTCCCCCTGAGGATCATAGAACATCCCGTCCAAATTGGAGCCAACAAAAAAAATAGATATCCAATATTGCAGAAAGGCACGCTGTCAGGCCCCCATTTTTCCACGTTTCTAGGAATGCAGTGTCTCTGCTATTTGATGTCTGATCCTCTATGCAAAAATATAGTTTTAATTAATGTCATGGAAGGATTAACATGTAGAACTTCAGTTCTTTTAAGTTCTTTTCCTTTCTCCTTTTTATTCTTTAGGTGCTCAGAGATTTGCAGAGATCCCCAGGGATCCCCCAGAGATGGACAGAGATCTCCAAAGCTTGTTAGAGATTCCCAGGGGCGAGAGATTCCCAGAGACCCACAGGGATCCCTAAGGAAAGGGAAGGAAGAAGCCAAAAACAATGAAACTAAATGTAATATATAGTTCTCCGAAGAGGGGGGGGATCCAAAAAAGGATCGAACAAAAAAAATCGATCCTTTTTTGGACCCCCCCCCTTCAGGGAGCTGGAAGCTATATATTACATTTAATTTGTTTTTTTCTTTCCGACCCACCCATTCTTATACTGTCCTGGGACTTCTGGAAGGTCCCTGGGGAGCTCTTTGTTGCCCGGAAATCATGCCCAGACCTATAAAATTGCTTTTAAGTTAGAGAATACGACGTCATATTGACAGAACTTTGCAAATATAAATTAGGCAAGTGGCAAGTAGCACGATGGCATGACGTAGCATGAGCAGCAGCATGACGTGGCATGAGCAGCTGCCCACAAGAAACACATATAGTTAAAAAAACTTATTTAGTTTTCGAAAATATAACACGATGCGAAATAGCAACTCCCAGCATGCTTTATATGGAGAGAGTCTGTTGTTGTTGTTTTTTTCTCCTTGAGCAAGTATAGACTTGGTCTTCATTGTTTGATCTGGTGCATAAACATCATGTAATGTTTGTGCTTAGTGAGAAAGTAGTTTCAAATCTGATAGTATACAATATCAATAATCTTGCCACAAGTACACAATGTATATATATATATGCCATATAAATAGCAGTCTTTCAAGTGAATACTGATGTCTCAAGAGCTCCTTGTAATATAGGCAACATGGTTGTTGCATATGCCATATCCATATGCATATATATATATATAATTATATATATACAGACACAGACATTGATGGACCTGCATTTTCCTTGTTTGTACTAGTGTATGCAGCTATGATATGGATGGTACATAAGTAGCACATGCCAATATATATATATACATACACATTGCATATACATGCACAATTTCCACATGTATTGTGCATATGTAATGGAATTTTCCAGGATTCAATATAATTAAAACACTTTGGTTGTAAGTGGCTTTGATCATCTGTAGATATAATGACAAACACTCTATTGGCATGGCTGTTTGATAAGGTATCCGCAACCGAAAAGATCCGAGAAGTGAAACCATGCCACGGAGGAGCCACAGCACCACCTAGCTTCGTCGTTCACGAACTTCCGCGATGTTGAGAGCAATCTGATGACACAGTGCTATGCTCTCAACAGGTTCCCTCACCCAAGATGCCAGTTGTGCCACTGGACGTGTGGGTGGGGGGATCTAGCAAAATATGCCTCAAAAAACCATGGGGGGAAATCTATGGAAATGGATGTTGTATGATTTTGTGGCTTTGTCGTCTTCTTTCGGTGCACACAACAAGGGCCCCCTTTTTGAGACACGAAACGGCAGGCCCCACTTGGAGCCGTAGCGTACCACGTTCCTGCGCAGAGCCGCGGGTGAAGCATGGTGAATCCCTGTACAGCATGGTGAAGTCCTGGGAAGGAAGATGCCCATTTTTCCCTGGTTGAGATGGTTGATGGTGAGCAGTTTCACCGGGAAAATTCTCCATTTTTTGTTTAGCATCACTTTCCTTACTGGTGCTTAGCAGGGAATGAATGGGAATGGGGGAATGGGATGATTATTGCTAATGATTATGGATCATTCCCTCATTTCCTACTAAGCACCAGTAAGTTGTTGATATGTCAACATTGCAAAAGGTGATGCTCCTGTGGTTTATAGACGAAATGAATCCAAATCATCAAAGGAAAATCGGCTGGGTCGTGATTTGTCCCGGTGCTCTGTGCTCATGCTATACCCCATACTTTTCCACTTGCTGTTGTGAACAAACTCTATATGGGTGGAGTTCAATTTGGGGATGTTGGCCATCTATGCAGTGTGGTTCCATGATTCAGACTTGATTTGCAGGAAGACCCTCTATTAGGTCTAGCAAAAGCGATCGTTTCTGTAAAGATTCTCTGAAATCAAATCGGTGTGCCCATTCATGCCCAGAAAAAAAACAACAACATCCAAAACTGGTGCCATGTCTCTTCCTCCCACGGCCAAAAAAACTTGGACACTGAAAGATGCGATGTTCCGCAAAAGATGGATGCGGATTGGTCCAGGATGTGGGGGGCCGATCCAAGATTCATCAAAATTCTTGGCAAAAGCCTTGGTTTGCTCATACAATATACATATGCATATACATATACATATACATCTATACATCTATACATACATATATACATTACATTACATTACATTACTTTTCATTACATTATACATTACATTACATTACTTTTCATTACATTATACATTACATTACATTACTTTTCATTACATTACTTTTCATTACATTACTTTTCATTACATTATACATTACATTACATTACTTTTCATTACATTACTTTTCATTACATTACTTTTCATTACATTATACATTACATTACATTACTTTTCATTACATTACTTTTCATTACATTATACATCACATTACTTTTCATTACATTATACATTACATTACATTACTTTTCATTACGTTACTTTTCATTACATTATACATTACATTACATTACATTACATTATACATTACATTACATTACTTTTCATTACATTATACATTACATTACATTACATTACATTACTTTTCATTACATTACTTTTCATTACATTATACATTACATTACATTACTTTTCATTACATTACTTTTCATTACATTATACATCACATTACTTTTCATTACATTATACATTACATTACATTACTTTTCATTACATTACTTTTCATTACATTATACATTACATTACATTACATTACATTACATTACTTTTCATTACATTATACATTACATTATACATTACATTACATTACATTACTTTTCATTACATTATACATTACATTATACATCACATTACTTTTCATTACATTATACATTACATTACATTACTTTTCATTACGTTACTTTTCATTACATTATACATTACATTACATTACATTACATTACATTACATTACTTTTCATTACATTATACATTACATTATACATTACATTACTTTTCATTACATTACATTACATTACATTACATTATACATTACATTATACATTACATTATACATTACATTACATTACATTACATTATACATTACATTACATTACATTATTATACATTACATTACATTACATTACATTATACATTACATTATACATTACATTATACATTACATTACATTACATTACATTATACATTATATTACATTACATTATACATTACATTACATTACATACACACACATATATATACCTACGATTATATGTTTGTATAAATTTATACATCGACTTTCATGGTACAACTCAGCCCAGCATAATGATCTCATGGGAATCATGGCATCCCCGGCCGTAAGTTTCTGGTGAGTGATGAACTATTATAATGATGGGATTATAATGAATTCCCCAATGAAAATGCTGGTTGGTATATAATCAACCGTAAAAAAGGCGGAAAATCGTGATTTATAGTGATTATAGTGATTATAATGGTATTATAATGGGAAATCATCAAGAATTTATTGGGGAATATAGTATGTTATCCCAAATAGTGATTATATTTATGGGGAAGTAATGATTATTAATGGGATTAATTGTTAATCATTGGTAACAAGGGATAATAACATATGATAATGGGATAATGATGGGATGCTAATGGCTAATCAATTGGTAATCTATGACTGGTTGGTGGTTTGGAACATGAATTCGATTTTTCCATATATTGGGAATGTCATAATCCCAAGTGACGAACTCATATTTTTCAGAGGGGTAGGTATACCGGTATACCGCCAAGCAGTATTTTAATTTACCCAGATTGTTGCCAGAGGCTTATATGCGTTTTCGTTTAATTGGGGAAATGATCTAGAGGCAGGATCGCCAGGATCAGGATATATCAGGATGTGGCATCAGGGTCCTTGGAAACAATGAAGTATAGTTATGTGATGTTAGATCTGGTTGGTGGTTTCAAACATGTTTTATTTTCCATAATATTTTTCAAGATGGTTAAAACCACCAACCAGAGAGGGTTCTGTCTGAAAATGGTCCAAGTCCTCTTAAAATTGTCATTTTAAACGACATTTTGGACAGATTCTGGGAAGACGACGAGTGCTACGTTACTGGCATTGTTGTTCGTAAGGGGAATCATGGTTGGTAAGGGAATTCATCCGCAAACGGCTTTAGTTCAGTTTTTTTCAGGTGAGTGAATTCTTATACCTTTTGGTAATTTAACATAGCTATTGAAAATCGCCATTTTTAATGGCTAAATCAGCTATAAATGGCAATGTTCAATAGCTTTTTGTATGTTTACCAGAGGGTAATTCAACCAGATCTTTCTTGGTCATAGCCGTTTGCTCCCTTCCCCAGACAATGCCCTTGCAGGCTGCCCTGATGCCTCCCTCGTCGCGGGGCCATTGTGGCCAAGGGGAGATGGTGTGCCATGCAGGCAGGGAGTCAGCAACGAGACATAGGCTACCTTAAGAGGCTAACGGTTTATGGGGGTTTCCATCAATGGGGGTACCCCAATAGCTGGATGGTTTATTTCATGGAAAATCCTATTATTCAAATGGATGATTTAGGGATATTTAGGGGTACCTCCATGACTTAGGAAACCTCCATATATCATATATGGGGACGAATCAAAACCGATTGTACCATAGGGGGATGAATCTTATCAAGCTGTAGGTGTCTGTAAGGCTAAGGGAAAACAGAGGAAACCGTCCAGCAGCAAGGGGGATAGGAGCCAACAACCTTTTGGCCGTTCAATTGTTACCGTGCAACTGGACTAAGTACAAAACATATCCCAATAGCAGGAAACCATCGTGTGATATTGACATGGTCGACATGGTATCTGAAATTTAATAATCATATCACTAATGGCAGGGCGCCATATTTTCCCGTAGATTTTCGCTGAAATCACCATGTTGGGCCTTGCGCAGCGCGCAATGTGTAACTAGCTTGTCATTCTGCGGTTCAACATTGAAAAAAAAAACCAAACGTTGATTATTGATTACCCTATAGGGCCTAGGGCAAACTGACATAGATGTGGAAAACCCACCATGTGTAAATCATTTTCCTAGGGACACCATGGGTTTTCCACCTCTATATATTAGTTTAAGACAGTGTTTAAAGTTTAAAGTGTAGTTTTTCTCAATTGTTCACCAGTTTTCAGTTTTGCCTGTGAACTCTTGTTTGAATCACTTCTTGTGGCGATGTCACAATGGAATGGCCAGCTTCGGTTGACATAGACATTAAGCTTTGTGTTTGGCTGCGGCCTTGTCATTGAGAATTTCACATGGCACTATCCACATCATCCACCGACGCTGCACAGTGATGAGAACCACTTCCGTAGAACATTTCGCATTCGAAAGCCCACAGAGACAAATCAGTCCCGGAAAAACCTTTGGTAATGATTTTTAGGTGATGACCTTTGATCATGGGTGATGTAACTCAATAAATTGTTTCATGGTCAACATCTATAGTGACACAACAATAAAGTCCTGTCCATCTTCCGTGAGCATCCAATGACTGAAACTCAGGCGGATCCCGGGAATCTGCTGAGCTCGGGCAGCTCGGGTCCCCGGGATGGGCGGATGTCGAATTTCCATGCGCACCAAGCGGAGGATTTACACCAAGCGGTTATTTAACATCGCGCAAAATCGTGTTTTCATAGGTAAATGATGGTAAATGATCTGTGAATAAGTCATTTCCCATGTGTTTTATAGATTTTCAAGAGGCTAGTTATTGAACATGGGGATTTTCTCATATTTTTGTCATATCGAAATTTCCGGTTGCCGGTTGGCCAATAGCAGGTTGGCATCGGGGATTCAACTGGCCCAAAAATTGAGGCGGGTTCATGTCAGACCTCGTTAAATGATTCATAGCCTTTTGTGGTTGGTGGTTTCAAACATATAACCAATTAATATCAACCAATTCTGAACCATTCTGAACCATTATCAATCATCATTCACCATCATGAAAACTGGTTGGTGGTTTCAAACATGACTGGATTATTTTCCATTTCATATATGGGATGTCATCCTTCCCGTTGACGAACTCCATCATTTTTCAGAGGGGTTTAACGGTTAGCAGCAACCACCAACCAGCTTTGGTGTCATCAGCTCCAGAACTGGTAAATCCCAGTCACTAGTTTGATCAACATACCCTCTGGTAATTTAACATAACTATGGAAAATCACCATTTTTAATGGGAAAACTCACTATTTCTATGGCCATTTTCAATAGCTTTTTGTTTGTTTACTAGAGGGTAAAATCCCAGCGAACGAAAGCTCCATTTTCGATGGGATTTCCGAGCCGCCTTTGACTACCAGAGGACCCAGAGGGTGATGGTACCATCTGGTTATGACATTCACAGTTCGCCATGGAAAGATCCACCCAATAGGTAAATAGGTCAACAATCTATTTCGATTAGGACCATCTGTACCATGGCTATGTTAGTCATCACCAGAGGGTATCCCATTGTAACTTTTTTGGTGATAGACTTCATGGGGACTTGGATATTTATGGATGGCAATGACCGGTATATCCATTGAAATGTGATGTGCAAATCACCTTAAAGATCTTAAATTAAAGAAGGTTCCTATGGATGATAATAGTTTATGATGATTTTCCTAAAACATTTAGGGCCAGGGTAACCGCCCCACATAGTAATAACAATAATAGAGGCTTGACATTGGATATTACCATCAATGGATATTCACAGGAAATTTTTGAACTTCACAAACGAACATTCAGAGCTCAACTCCTACAGGGAGCTCCTTATATTTGGCTGTAAAAATATGGTTTTCCCGTGGCTTTTCTTTGGAAATGCGTAGAAAAGCGAAATTAAGACTCCAGTAAATCAATATCAAGAAAGGATCCACGATTTTTTATCACGTACCCGCTTTCCGCATGGATTCCCACATCTATATTAGCCTTCCGGAGGGTAGCAAGCGCTTAAAATAGCAGCTTTAATCATTCCAAGCAACAAAAGACTGGGAATGAACCCCAAGTTTTCATCATTTCAACCATGTTGAACCACACTTTACCCATATTTCTATAGACTTAACCATATTTAACCGCACTTTTACCACCCAATGTTTGATCGAAACCGAGAAATGTCCACCTCGCGCAGCTTATTTTGGCTCGCTCTTTCGGCAGCATGGAAGAGTTCGAGTTGCGAGCGCCTCGTGACCGCTCACGGAGCGACCTGGCGGCCAGATCTATGGAGCAGAATGATGCCCAAATGGGTGGTTGGGATGGCAATTAGGCTAACTTTATATGGGATTTCATAGGATTTATAAGTTAATTACTCTCTGGTGACATAGACTAGCTACTAGCTATGGAAGCCATGGCCCATAGAAATAGATCATACAATGATGAGGTGCCGTCCTCAAAAATAGCGAATTCCCCGTAGCCTTTGTTCAATGGGGCAACATGATCGGGACCTTCCCGTTGGTGAACTGAGGCTTTATTAATGCAGGGTTAGCATGCTTAACATACTGGGAACCTGGTGTTGCATTTTTGGGGTCCGGTCAGTTGGAATTCTCCAGCAATGTAGACTTTGGTAACTATATGTAACTATGGCATGTGTGATTCAGGACATAAATGTTCCCTTCATCCCGACATTTCGTTGACCTTGAGACTGATCAAGATGGGACGAGGCTTCGCAGATCTCAAACCCAGGGTGAGTCAGGCCATGTTCAGAAAACCCCTGCCTGACCGAGTCCAAATAAAAAGTGGTTGGCAAGTACGGCATCTGTGGTAGGAACTTCCTCGAAGTGCTTGGCGGGGTTGGTGAAATGCAGGAAATGGCAAGTTCTGCAAGTTGAATCACCATAAACTCCTATAAATCCGATAGAATCCCATCAAATTCCTTATCTTTGCTGCTTAACTGTGACTTTTCTTGATTAAATCATGGTTAAACCTTCCTCTGGATCATAGCGATCTTATGCCGGAGATGCATCCACAAAAAACATCCAACAGTTATCATAAATTATACAGCAACTTGGGCGATTCTTGCCACAAAACCATGAGTTTTTGTTGTGGTTGTTCCATTTGTTACCTCCCCACGCTTGGCATCACCGGGCGTGAGGTGGCGAGCTTCGTTTCACTGGGACCATCGTGGAAGAGCCCGGAACCTCGAATCCGCGACGCCCCGAGGCGGGGTCACTGTGGGGGCCAGGTGGATTTTCAGAGATACCCATGGGTTGATATAGATTGATATGGCAGTGTGTCAAAACCCTGTACCCCTGGTGAACATAAAAATAGCTGGTAAATGGATGTTCATTTCATCCCACTAAAAATGGTATTAATATGTATTATATAATAGGTATTGACCCATACCCATATAGTGGAACTGGGGGAAATGGTCTGTTTTTTTTGTCTGATGAACACCCAAGAAATTGAAGTGTGGATTGAAACAATTGAAACACTGGGACGTCACTGGGGAAAATGGTGATATCATGGTGGATATTTCACTAAAGAGAAATATCATATGATATGGATTGATATGGGGTTTGGTACCCAAACAGTGGGGGAAAAACCCCGCCAAAAGGCCGAGAGAGAGGTGGAGACCTGGGATACTCCAAAAATCGAGGATCAAACACTCTCCATAAACTCTGGTCTTGTAGTGGATTTACCATTTGGGACCATAGAATGTGGATGTTTAAATATTCGGGTGGGATTCATTTCAACAGGAACATGATGTAACATGATGATGAAGCATCGATTTTGGAGTGCCCCATACCCACATCCCTTGAATTTTAAGCTGCTTGGCGGCTTTGTGCGTTGTTTTGTTGGTTTGGAACATGAGAATTATCCCAAAAGAACCATTGGTTCATGATCACACGCATTTCCACCTACAGACCTAAATTGCGATTTCGGGGTCAACGGAGAGAAAGTGGCGATTTTCAATCCTACCTTGGGGATCATTAATGATGTCTTCCCAGTCACAGGGGTATGACGGACCCAATAATAAACCCAAACTGGGGATGCCTTTTTGGGGTTGCAGGTGGAGCTGCCATTTCGAGACCGGGCGCAGACGGAAAATCCCAATGCTTCGCTTCTTGGGCGGCAGATGATTTTCGAAACGACTGGTTGGCACCCTTGGTGGTCAAAACCAATAGGACAACTCATGAATTTAAGAAAAAATCTGCGAAACCATATAAAAACATAATTTCATGTGCGTTCTCAGTTTGAAATCTGGGAAATCGGATACACGTGCACACAATGGGGAAATAATGGGGATTATCAGCCAAAATATGGATGTAGCATGATGTAGCTATCTCAAACATTCTTGATATTTGGAGGATCAATGCAGGATTTGTGTTTGTGAGGCTACTCACTTAGCCCAGTTCCAAATGAGATAGGCCACGAATAGGGGACTCACAACGTTACGATCACCAGGTATTCATGAAACATGGGCAGGTGCAATTTTTCACCCATTGTGCACAATGTGTTTTTCACTTCATATTCCGATTTACTAGCTGGGGCATTGAATCAGATTAGAAGGTCGATGAGACTTTGCCCAAAAATGATGGGTCTATATACACTTTTTCTGTGAAAGCTGATAGAATCCTCCGTGGTTGATGCTACTATATGGGCTCCCTGTAAGTGTTCACAGTGTTTACTAATTATACGACGAAGGGAAACCCGTTGCAAGCCCGAGGGTCAGGGAAAAACCTCAGACTCAAAACTATGCACATTTTTTCCCCACAAACACATTTCAAACACATGGTCAAATCTGCTCAACATGGTGATTTAGGTCAAAATGATTGATTTGTGGTGTAAAAAGGCATGGATTCCAGTTGTTTTCCTCTTCAACCAATCGATTGAAAATTTGCGAAGTAGTCAAAATTGTTCTGAACAAGTAAAATATCAATCAAACATTGTTGTTGGCTAGATTCATGTAAATCCCAGGCCTCTTGGCAGTTTTGCACCGTTGCCATATGAATGGCAAATTTTTTCCACTGTCAAATGTCAGTTTTCCATAGTTTTCCACCATTTCCACCATCAAAAAATATACCCTCTGGTAACTTAGCAGTTTGCTACTGAAAATAAACATGTAGTTAGTTCGACCACGTACTTACATATTGAGATATATTGAGCATTGTGCTATACGTCAATTCCATATTTTTTTTCATTCTTACTTACCATGTTCATCTATAGAATCTATATTTTCCACCACGTCAGACTGCATTCTTTCATATTTTTCCACATTTTTCCACTGTAACTTGCTAAATTGTGTCGCCTTCCCACGGCACTTCTCCACTTCGCCTTGCGTTTTAAACTGCGTCGCCGTTTTCAGCAGGTCCAGCGGCGTGACCCGTCGCCGTGCGGCGGAGCGCATCAACAGCAGCGGGCTGCGCGA
The DNA here is from genome assembly GCA_947184155.2 of Cladocopium goreaui. Lineage (NCBI taxonomy): Eukaryota > Dinophyceae > Suessiales > Symbiodiniaceae > Cladocopium > Cladocopium goreaui. The sequence continues at coordinate 85,933 of CAMXCT020001549.1, forward strand.
AGTGACGCCGGACCGGCTGCGCCGCGGAGAAGGTCCATGGGGGTTACCCCAAAATCTGATGCTATTCTGATGGTTTGGGATCTGGTTGATCCCGAAATAATTAGCTGGTTTAAGATGGTTGATGAATTAAAGTAGATGCTTTATGATTCATAAATGATGGTTAAAATAGAGATTCTTTATGATGGTGCATTTCATGGAACATCCTATAGAATTGATATGAAAACCTATCCCCAGATATGGGAACCTCCATTTTGTTTCGATTCGAGTTGGTGGTGGATGACCTCAGCGATCGAGGTCAAAGACAATGACCTAAGATAAATGATGAAGATAAGGGGGTTCAGCTGTGGATTTACTATAATCAGCCAAAGTATGGATTTAACTAATCAAGAATGATTCATGATGGTTTTATGGGTTGAACAGGGGTTTAACCTTCAAGAATGGTGGATTTATGAAGAGTTGATCAATGAATAATGGGGAGCTTATGGATATTAACAACATGAAGCAGAGTAGAAAAAACAATTATATATGGTATAATATTATATTATATTATATATAGTTATTATATGATATTATATTATATTAACAACATGAGCATAGAACTGAAATGCACACTGACTTGAACAAGCTCGACACATCGCGGAGGTTTCGTAACCCCACACCCTTAGGGTATCTCAGTGCACCAACACCAGGCGATAGAACTGACCTGGCGACGTCTGGCCACCTAGAAACCAAGCTGTTTCAGTAGTTCACTAGGCACATCATTTACCCTCTGGTAAACTAACATAACCATGGAAGATTGCCCATTTATAGATGGTTTACCCATTAAAAAATCGTGATTTTCCATATTTTTTTGTATGTTTACCAGGTACCAATGGCATTTTCGGAATTCTCGAGCTTGGGATGGCTGGAGGGTCGCTGCAGGCCCCGGAGTCATGAAGACGGTAGCAGCACAGATCCTTGGCGCGACGCGACCGACCAGGTCACATATTTTCAATGGGAACATCGTCTTCAAAACGTCAACTTTGTTTACTGGTTGGCTGGTGGTATTCATAACATTTCATAACCAACATTTATGAGGGTAGAACTAGTAGATATGTAGGACAGGATGATGCAGGAAATATAGTCAACGCAAGAATGGATATATAGATGATGCAACCTCAATCAATGATTCAGTGCTGCAAGCTGTCGGTTCGAATCCTGCAATCCACTATGATGACATCGAAACATCAGGCGTTTCTGGAGCATTCCAAACCACCAATGAATGGATGACCGACCATGCCGACTTTCACGAATGGATAGGACTAATTTAAAGAAAGAGAAAGGGATGGCCAGAAATCCCTCATTAAACATGCACACGTCACGGCCGCTAGCACACCAGGTGGGCAGGATATTTGTGCTTGGATTTGCCAAGTACAAAGGCAAATGCTGCCTGCACATCTATCACAAAGATGATAGATTCATATATATATATATTATGTTGTTTTTTTTTTTTTTAAATGTGTATAATGTGTATATATATAAGATATACTGTATGTATAATGTTTGTACATATTAGGTTCTTCTACTCTACTCTACTCTACTCCACTCTACTCTACTCCACTCCACTCCACTCTACTCTATCCTACCTACCTACCTATCTGCCTATCTGCCTATCTGCCTATCTACTTATCTCTGTCTGTCTGTCTATCTATCTATCGATCGATCAATCTATCTGTCTGTCTGCCTGTCTGTCTGTCTGTCTGTGTGTGCAGCTATGCTACTGATGGACGCGTCACGTTACAGGCTCACATGGAGTCCGGCCAACCTTTCTTTGAGCAGAATAAGTCTACTGCCCTCTCCCAGAATTCGTAGAAGCAAAAGTTGTTGAACCATTGAAGCCCAAAAGAATCCCTTCAACAAATCCATTGAGTCTCAGGATCAGAGGTTTCTACCTATTGAAGTTTGCCGTCTCTGTCACTGCCTGTTGCATTGACTGCATGGTGGGGTAGAAAGGTGGCACAACCAGTCTTCCAAAGTCAACTCTTGGGGTTCCGTTTCGAATTTCAAGGTGGATTCCGCGACTCCCAGGGTGAAGATTCATTTTGGGGTCCCTTGTTGGGGGGCTTGGGGTGTGTTTAATAGGGCTATGGGAGTAGTCATCATCACCAATTTGGACCGGCTTTGCGATCAGGGAAGAGCTATCTAAAAACATGTTAGCCTCCGGCAATCAAAGGTGACAAGGAAGAACATCCCTTATAAATGGAGCCTTTGATGGGACAATCTGTAAATGGGAGCTTCAAACGTTGCCACTTTTGATGACTGGAGGGTAAAGTTGGAGGTAAGGGACCTGCAGGATGATCTTGGACCGGTGCTTCCAGCCTGAGATCAGGTTACTTGACCATCCAACTTCTGAGAAAATTTGCAGAGGCCTGACAACTGCTGTCCCAGTGAAGGCTCAGTAGATTGGGACCCAATTGCTTTTGATCAAACAATAATATTTAAGAGCACTTCATGGTCATTTTGTAGGGCCCCCCTGCTTTCCTCTATCCCATGATATCCTACGTGTATGTTTCAGGGATGTAGTAGAAAGGACATTTCAAGAATTGGTGCAGTCAAAGTTTTTGGGCAAAGCTTTTACATGATGTTTGCCTAAAAAGACCAGGTACCACCGTTCGTTCCAACGCATTGTCTTTTCATTATCGTTATACCATCAAGATTGCAATTTCGAGTAATGATACGTAATGATACGCCCCATGCTTGGAAACACGGTTCATGGTTGCACCTTAAATTCTGGAGGCTATAGCAAACCCCCCAAGAAGACGATAGGACTGATAGGAGAGGTAACGCCCTGCCAAAATAATGGTAAATTATTATGGGAGATTACTTTTTTCAGGACCTCTATTTGTCAGGTTCACCACGAGCCACTGTTTGTTTCGTACCACTCCTTGAACTGGCTAGCAATCTTAGCAGCTGCTGCTTTGGAAGGTCTTGCTCCCTTTCATCTTTGCTGTATTGGTGACAATCATCTTGGAGTTCCTTGGTTCGCACGGGTTGGGAGATGCTGTGATATCTGTGATTATCCCCCGCTGAGATGGGTATGAAACTGGCTCATTCTATCCCACAATTGTAGTATTGATCGGAAAATGATGATTTACCATCACTTTTTCTGGATTTTTTCTAGTGCATTTTTCGGCCAAGCCACATGTTAGCAACGGTTCAATCCAACTCCCGGACTGGTAGTTGCCCCGAGAAGAACTGGATACAGTAGCCCCAAGTCCCGTGGTTCAATGGATGGATTTCAGCTATTTCCCATTCTTAATGGCGATTTTCTACAGTAGTTCGCTACGTTACATCACCAGAGGATACATCTCATGAAATCACCATCATATAAATCTCATTTAATCACCATTAAATCACCATTGTTGGTAGGAATCACCAGCGGAATCACCCTGAAATCAGCATGAATTCCGGCCCCGTTTTTTTTGGAACACGGGCCCCAGGCCTTTGAAGAAGTTTGTGATGCGAGTGCTGTGCAGACTCGTGGTGCGTGGCTCGTTGGTGGTTTAATATGGTTTAATGATGATTAATGGTGAGTAATCATGGTCCATGGTGATTAATGATAACATATATACTGCTTGGTGGTTTGGAACATGACTTTTATTTTCCATTTCATATATGGGATGTCATCCTTCCCATTGACTAATATTTTTCAGAGGGGTTGAAACCACCAACCAGTATATGAAAACATGGAACGCCTATAGGCCTACGAAAGATGGCGTGGGGTCGGGTTGAGATTGACAGTTCACCAACCCAAAAAGGCCCATGCGTTCATGCGTTTCAATGGGATTTTGAACCATGGCGTTTTCCTCCGTGTGAATGGCTATAGACTATAGATTACCGGTCACACTTTTGACCTCCGCCCCAAGGAAGGTCCCTTGCGCAAGGTGTGTTTCTGGCCCTGCACATGGACTTCTGCGTGGATGGCGTTCAAATGACCGGGACAGGCAGGCAGCCGCAGACGTAAACAGAGTTCCCAACCATATGATGGGTAAGTAGCCCCAATAAGTGGGTGGCTCCAGAAAGAATAAATAGATAGATAGATAGATAGATGGATAGATGGATAGATAGATAGATATAGATAGATATAGATAGATAGATAGATAGATAGAAAGATAGATAGATAGATTAGATTAGATTAGATTAGATTAGATAGATTAGATTCGATTAGATTCGATTAGATTAGATTAGATTACAGTAGGATAGTTAGGATAGTTAGGATAGATAGGATAGATAGGATAGATAGGATAGATAGGATAGATAGGATAGATAGGATAGATAGGATAGATAGGATAGATAGGATAGATAGGATGATTAGATTAGATTAGATTAGATAGATAGATAGATAGATAGATAGATACACTCCCAATATGAAACCAGGGTTTCAAAGGGAGCAGTTGATTAATAATGATTAATATATGGGGGACGAGAACGCCATGATCACCCGCAACGGACATGGGGTGAGATGGAGCTACATGGCTATACATGGCTTCCTGCCTGCGCAAATCCATTGGTTGGTAAGGGAAATCATCCCCAAATGGCCTTAATTCAGGTTAGTGAAATATTATAATTTACCCAGATTGATGTTTGATCATCGTTTATTTATTACATAAAGGGACCATCTACCCAAAACATGTACATGTCAGATTTGAAAACAGAACCAATATTACAAATATGGGTATAGTCTGATTATAAGAGCTTTTTGCAGTGTTTGAGAACTTGTCATCGAATTCAAAGAAGTTGTCCACGTTTGCAAGAAGTTGTGCACGTGTCACAGAAGTTGTGCACGTTTCGCACGCCTCCCTCATAAGGTTCGTGTTCAACTGTTGTGGAATGGACGGCTCTCATTGGGGGCTCTTAACCAGACTATCCAGATAAATATGTATATCATACTGGTAGTGTGGGTTGCACTCCATGATGTACCACTATTTCCACAGTGTCTCATCATATGATATAGACCAATTTATGTCGTATTACATGTTTTCGCTGTAATGCCATCATGGTTGGCTTTAGCTTCCGCATCGACGAGGCAATAGGCACCCGAGCATCGACAGCATGGGCATGGAGGGCCAACCCATCTATGGCAGTCTTCCTGAGGATTCGGAGGACAAGCCATGGCTTCCACGCCCAGTTGCAGGTACTCCATGTGGTACAAAAGGTGGCTGTGGTGCAAAAACTATTTACAACACCCAAAACATGGGGAAGGCAAAGGTGCCAGCAGAAATGGCATTTCTGTTTGGATGTGAGAGAGGGGTGTTTTTGTTGTTGGCCCTACACCAGAGAGAGGGGGATGGCGAGGACTCTTGGACTTCAGAAGGTATATGCCATTGCCATAGTATGTCCAAAATTGAGGCATATGGTATACCCCAAATCAGCTGATGAACAGTGGTGAACCATCATGTTCCCCATGAAGTTGCAATGTTTGAAGATTTTGAAGGGCATAGTACTAAGTTTTTCTCCTCCAGCTGCGCTGTATACTTGCAGCAAGGGAATGTTTTGCAGCCCCTCAGGAGCCAAGGCACGAGTGAACAATGATTTCATTCATTGCTGAATTTTGCAATCCCTTCCTCTTGGCAAGTTTGAGTTTAGTGAAATTTAGTGGCTTTAACTTGGATTTGCTGGAAATGATGGCTTATCTTCCCATTGGTAAATTCACCAGAAGGGGAGTCTATTGAGAATGTGTGTTAATCAAAGTACGCTTTCATTCCCTAAATTGGATGATCGAAAAAAATGCGGAAACCCCTATATTGGAAGGTAAAAAACATGGTTTCTGTAGATGTTCCCTTGATTTTTTCTGATTTATTTTATGGCAGAGTAAGTTTGGCCACCCTCCGCAGGACATGAACGCGCCCTCCACTCGAGCCTCGATGCCGGCCCCTACCGTCAAAAGTGTCTTGGACCGGAGATTTCACCTATCCAACACGTCTTGTTGTATCTGGCCCAATGTGATAGCCATTAGCCATTGTTGGGAAGACCAAAATAGCCATATGTCACATATAATCTGGGTAAATTATAACGACCTCACTACGACCTCACTGGAAATCATGGTTAGTAAGGGAAATCATCCCCAAATGGCCTTAATTCAGGTTAGTGAAATATTATAATTTACCCAGATATAATCTTGGTATTTCACCAAAATATGATTGGGCTACATATCAATCTTGGGAACGTGTCTTTATTTTTCTTGTATGTAGCCCACTGTGATTAATTATTTGGTTTGTAGTTATGGCATGGTTTTAAACTGGAAATCAGCAACACGTATCAACATGCTTTCGATTTGTCTCGCAGTGGTTTTGGAATCAGAGAGGCCCTTACGGCCTTAGGGAAAAGGAGAACGATCAATTTCTTTGGAATTTGATTTTTCAAGATTTTTCACTCAATGCTTGTTCATCCCGAGTTTGAATCCCAACGGCCACCGGGCCACCTGTTTTGGGTGGGGAATATTGCCAAAGACCACCTACATTGTTAATGAAGTCCAATTGTCATTGCACTTCCTGTGTTGATCAGAAACGCCCATTGTTCGATTTCCTATGATTTCCACCGTTGGTGTTACCCTCTGGTAATTTAACATAGCTATTGAACATGGCCATAGAAATAGTGGATTTTCCCAGCTATAAAATGTTGATTTTCCATATTTATGTTAGTTTACCAGAGGCTACTCGTATTATATAATCAAAATATGAACCTATATAGACGTGTTTTGTTGCTCCAAACCCGACAGTTTCTGGGCAAAAGCCCAAGTTGTTGTGCCTGCAGAACTGCTGATCGCCCTCTCCATCTTCTATTGCTTGGCCTTCTCCGCCCGTGGCTGGGCTTCCAAATTGCCAGGGAACAGGTAAAGTTCGGCCCAATTTCACAAAGCATGCCCTACTACCAGTGGTTCGCAATGGTTCACCCCTGGCTAGGGATTCATCATGGGGATTGAGCAGCAAGATATGTCAAATTCGCCATCAAACATATGGGGAAAGCCACGCGGCCTAGGAGATGATGTAGGATCCGCAGGTTGGTGAATGGGATGTTTTTAATGGATGGTTGATGAGAATCCCTCTGGTAAACATTCACAGTTTGCGAAGTGGAAAACTCACCATAGCTGGTTAAATCAACGAACTAAATAGCAATTTTCACTAGCTTTTTGTATGTTTACCAGAGGGTATCGCATTGAGTTTGCCATCACCAGCTCCGTTGATCCCAGCAGGTGTTTTTTGGCTGGTGGCACGTGTCTTTTTGCGAGCCGCCGCGGGGTCACTCGGCGAAAAATCTCTGAACAATTGTGGCACCGGCAGGGTTTGGAATAGTGTAGCATAATGTATAAATTATATATCATATATATATTGGTATAATGTATATGTATTTATATATATATATGTGTGTGTATAATTAGGTATAAAAATATATATAATATATATATATATATTCACGTGACATCATGTGATGAACATCAATAGAAGTATCGGACCGTAGCGGCGTTGCGCAATTCTAGGCTTGTTTTAGATGCTTAGATTCTGCCGGGTTTCAATTTTACCTTGAACCACCGATACTTGCCATCTGGTAAACTAACATAACTATGGAAAATCACCATTTTATAGCTGGGAAAATCCACTAGTGTATTTCTATTGCCATTTTCAATATATGTTAAATTACCAGAGGGATTCCGCATCGCCGGGTTTCGACGGCAGGATTTCTCAAGACATGCAGTACTACAAAGAGGGTGCTGCGCGTCTCAAAAGGCCCAGCAGTGGAGGGCCAGATGTGTGGCTTGGTAGTTTTTCACTCCGGGGTATAGATGGCTGAATATATCGGTACCCTCTGGTGAACTAACATAGCAATGGAAGATGGCCATTTATAGTGGATTTTCCCATTAAAAATGGTGATTTTCCATTGCTATGTTAGTTCACCAGAGGGTAATCATTAAAAAAATAGAAAAACATATAGATCTCCCTACTCTACAGTTCGATACAGTAGCCATGCAGTTTGTCAATTTGACCACCCTCCCAATGTTTGCAGTTTCGGACAATCCTCTTTTGGTCCAGCTGCCAGTTGGATGAAAGAATACATCAGTGGCCTCCACATTGAAACTTGGCGCCACATGAAAAATCCTGCAGTTGCCGACGTAGCGTCGGCACATTTTGGTCAAACTGGTGATTATATAATGTGAGGGTTTTCAGATTCGCTTCTGGACGTTTCTGGCACTATCATTTCTTTGGGAGGTATACCATCATTGACACATATGGTACGTCCTTTCGTGCTCTGTCATACTTGGAGGCAATGAAAAGTGCTTGCCAGTTTCAATGGGAATTTCAGGATCCTAAAATGGAGGTACTGTACCATATAAGGCCATATTTTCTGGGGATATTCTCTTACATAGGCCTTAAACTTATATAGGCCTTGTATATGGTAGGTACCTCCATTTTAGGATCCTGAAATTCCCATTGACAGTTGCCAACGTTTCCCCTGTTTCCCCTTTGCTGCATATTTTGTGTGGTCTAACACTGGCAAGTTGGGTTGGTATTTTGGCAATGGAGGAACTGCCAGGTTGGATGAGTCCACTGGCTTTCCGTGATCCCAACAATCATGGCCGGCTAGGATGCACCATGTTCCACAGAGAAGCATTTGCATTCTTCGCCGGCTATCCATCTTTGTCATGGGTGATGTATACGGGGACATAAGGGGTGAGTCTATGACTGTCCATGTGGGTGCCGGGATGTTGCTACATGGCTACCCGTGCTGGTCCGAGGAGTCCCTGGATTTTAACGACGTCCTGGATGAACTTCTTCATGAGGCCGGTGCTCTTGAGCCATGCTCGCAACAGCGCCGGGGTGGATGGTTGAGTGATGATTTTTTGAGGATTTTGATCATGATTTTTGTATATGTTTGTGAAATGTTGGAGTTTAACCTATTTATTTTTTTTCAAAAATTTGCATTGCAAATTCTACAAACTCGTAACCAGCCAAAGTGGTGATTGGGTAAATCTTCGGGAATCCTTGGCTGCCAATTGTGATGGCAAACAAACGTTAAATATCTCCTGCTGAAATGAGCTTTCGCGGGATAGCATTCCTCTGGACGAGTGATGGGACCCTCAAGTCTGGGCAGGCACTCCCAGGCACTCCCAGTTTCACACTCAACTGATGGAGACAGTGGGAGTGGAGGTCAAACCCATGATTTATATAATATCATATATTCATAGATCTGGGTAAATTATAACGACCTCACTGCGACCGAACCCTGGAAATCAATTGGAAATCATGGTTAGTAAGGGGAATTATCCAAATATGGTCTTATTTCAGGTTAGTGAATTATTATCATTTGCCCAGAATAATTATATATTCATCCATTTGCCATAAAAAAACTTGGGATAGCTCCGACAAAACCATGGCAGTTTCAACATGGGTTGCATGTGACTCACTTCTATCATCCCACTCTTGGCTCGTTGGACCTTGTTGGACCAAGTTAGATGTAGGTTACCCTCTGGTAAACATACAAAAAGCTATTGAAAATGGCCATAGAAATAGTGAGTTTTCCCAGCTATAAAATGGTGATTTTCCATAGCTATGTGGCTGTTTACCAGAGGGTAACTATGGAAAGATCCACCATTTTATAGCTGGGTAAATCACCTATTTCGACTGGGCCATTTTCTATGTCGCTTTTTGTTAACGTTTACCAGGCAACGGGTGTCCTGTCCTAATCCACTTACCTTCCTTGCTGGATGTCCTGCAGGTGGAGAATCTGGGGACGGTGTTGACGCAGAGCTTGCTGAACTTCATGGTCCAAGGGGCTGCTTGGATGATGAAAAACCGGTTGCCTCCAGTCGCGCTTGCGATGCGAAAATGATGGCCGATGGCTGTTTACCATAAAATTTACCACCTGGTGATTGGTGATTGTTTTTTGGTTGGTTAAAGTACCAGAGGGTGTAAAACATTCTCAGGAAGACACCCTCTTCATGGCCCATGTTTCTGGGAAATGATCAAGAGATTTGCCCAGATGAATGTGGTGAAGTTGTAAAGCAACCCTCCATTTTTTGGAAGTGTCGCCATAGAAAAAACATGGGATTTTTGCAGATGTGGAGGTAATTGTTGGGATAATCATGGAAGTTAGGATCAATGGTTAGGACAGATTATGACCCATTGATCGATCAGGCTTTCCTACTAAACATGGTGATTTCCCCGATAAACACATTTCCTATAGTTTCCTATATTTTTCTATAAAACATAGTGATTTTCCAATATATTTCCTATAGTTTCCTATGAAACATGGTCAGTTTCCATAGCCATGTTTTTTATCACCAGAGGCTCGAGGCTCACAATCATCCCATTGGTCCCGTGTTTGATGGGTTAAATCCAGAAGTTCCCCCAACAAAAATTCGGAAATATCCTACAAAAATCGATAGATATCTGGTTGGTGAACTATTTCTGGTTGCTGGTGACTGGAACATACTGGAACCATGGAATTTTATATGACTTTCCATTCAGTTGGGAATGGAATAATCATCCCAACTGACGAAGTCCATCATTTTTCAGAGGGGTTGAAACCACCAACCAGTATAGATCAGGAATTATGAGGGAGTTGCTGTATCATTGAATTAATGAATGACGATAGATTTCAAGTTCCCCAAGAATTTGCCGATTTCCAGGTGTCCAGGGCCGTTCTGCGTATTATTTCGGGGTTGTTATGCTGCTATAGCAACAAACAGTTGGACAAATCACCCCAACATGCATGAGCTGCATGACAGTTTCAATGCACGTTGTTACATGCTTTGCACATGGTTTTCTATGTTTTTTCATCACTATCATGGGATAATCAGCATCATTATTGGCTAATGAAAAAAAACATATGATTGGTGGATGATGATGACAATGGATAATGATATATAATGATAATAGATAATGATCTAGTGGCTACAATGGATTATGATTAATGGCAATTAATGGATCAAAGTAACGGATTAATGGATCGATCATGAATTCATTGGATTGGTTTAAGGGAACATCTACAGGAAACCATGGTTTTTACCATTAAAAAAAATGGGGGTTTCCTGTAACAAACATCCAGCAAACCAATGAATTAACATCCAGTAAAACCCAGAGAATCCCAGCAGTTTCTGTTGTTTTCCGTAGCCCTAACCATCCTAAGAGTCCCAGCATCCGGAAACAATGGCGGAAACAATGGCTTCATATGGCTTCATAATTTGCCAAGAACATATCATGTTCCCCATCATGATTTAAACAAAAAGAACCTGGGTAATAATTACGTGTTTCAAATCATTTGTCATTTGGGGTATGACTCGTTCTCATCTGAATCAGGGAATGAATCCCATGTGTCCAACGTTTCTTTCTTGTGTGTGTGCGGGTGATCCCCCAAGGGAGATCGAAATGCCTCAGTTGAGAGCAGACAAATCCACCAATCATTGGATTGGTTGAAAAGGGAAGACCTACACCGGAAACCATGGTGTTTTCCATGGTTTTTCCTATGAAATATATGAAATATGTGGCTTTCCTTCAGCAAGGTGGTGACCTTCATCTTCCTGATCTACATGTTGTGGAGCCCCGTGAAGATGGATGGCAGCGCCATGGCCACCGAGGCGCCTTGTGCCCGCAACCGATGACTGGTTCCGGCAGGGAGTTCCTTTTGTGCCCGGGTCTTTATTATATAGATAGCTAGATTGATTAGATTAGATTAGATTAAATTAGATTAGATTAGATAGATAGATATAGATCGATAGATATAGATCGATAGATAGAAATCGATAGATAGATAGATACAGATAGATAGATATAGATCGATAGATATAGATCGATAGATAGAAATCGATAGATAGATAGATACAGACAGATAGATAGATATAGATCGATAGATATAGATCGATAGATAGAAATCGATAGATAGATAGATACAGATAGATAGATATAGATCGATAGATATAGATCGATAGATAGAAATCGATAGATAGATAGATAGACAGATAGATAGATAGATAGATAGAAAGATAGCTAGATAGCAAGATAGCTAGCTAGAGAAACACACACACTAGACAAGAATGGATCATTATATGATCCGGCAGGAACTGAATCCTGAAACATGCAAACCAGCCTAGATTATTAGATGAATAAAAGAGCCACATGAGGTACTTCTCGCAAACGATGTAGGGCATCCGAAATTGTCAAACGTAGTCATAACCAGATTCCATAGAGTTTTGACCAGCATGTGGAAATCCAAAATAATGTTTCGGCGATTGTTTCCCAAAATAACCCATAGTTCGTCGGCGACAGGATCTCGGCGAAAATAAGTCAAAAAACATAATACTGTCGGCGATATGGTTTCGGCGAAAATCTGAGGAAGGTTCTGATGCATGTAAATTTCAAAATTGATTCCAGATTGCGACAACAGTGCAGCAAATTGTATAATATTGTGGTTGGGGTTCTAAGCTTGGCCCCTTGCTATGTCCGAAAAAAGCAGGTACGTGCAGTTGATCAGACTGCATATCCTCTCCAAACATCAGTAGCTTCGTTGGCCACGGACTGATGAATGGAGCCGTGGCCCCCTGCAAATTAGTGAAAACCAATCAGAAGTTTTACATCTGTTCAGATGGTACACACACACACCTCGCATGTAGCGAGGTCGGTTTTTTGGAAGAACTTCGCTGGCGGAATCGGCAAGACACCAGTGAAAGTGAACCTGTAATAACCTAATGTACAAAAGGGCGGTCACTTCAGTCAGAAGAGGAATTCGGAGCTTGTAGAAGGACTTCCATAGCATCGTGGAAGCTCATGCGTTCAACCATCGCCCAAGTCTGATCGAATTCCCCCGATGCCGTAGCAGCCTTCAAGGTGTCAGATAGATCTTTGGCTAATTCATGGATCCGGGTGGTCAGCCTTGGTTCATCTCCAGGAGATGTCGTCTCAATGGGCACATTGTGAAAAGGATGGTGTCCATGTACAAGGGGAATCTCAAAATGATGTCGCCAATAGTCCGCTGTGCGCAGGCACCACTCCCAGTTGCCGGAGAGACCATAGAAATAGTGTTCAGGGTCACGACATCGGGAATGCCCTAACAAAGGAATTTCTTCAATGAATAGCTCCCTGGTGTTGTTGGAGTGGGTAATGACCTTGAATTGGATCTGGTGAACCACGCGAGAAGAGAACTGAGCACGATGGAAGTAGTTGTGTGTAGAACTTGAGTCTGTCGGAAATGGAACGCCAGGAGGTGCTGGTCCTGAATATGTATCAGAATGGGCCAGTGTACCCGTAGCAGGTGCCGTACTGTCAGTTACCAAAGGTGCCGGAGTAGGGTTGGTCGTAGTGTCGGGAGCTCCTGAGTGACATAGTGCAGAAGTCGAGGCGTCTGGTACTTGAACTGGGTCGGTAGGAGCGAGTCCACGAGTAGAGTTCGCAGGCCAAGACAAGCCCGCCACGGTCGCGTCTCGTTTGTGTTCCATGGGTGAAACTGTCACAAATACGAGAAATAGTGCAACAACGGCTGAAGCATCAAGAATTGCAGAAGAAAGCCAATCCCGAAATTGATAATATTCACAAAAATGAAAAAAGTGAAATCCAGTCCTCAATCAAGTGGGTCAGTTGCGACGGAGAAGCCACAGCTCCAAGTCAAATAAAATAGAAATCGAAAAATCCTTTGTGTTAGTGGGGTGTCAAGGAGGAATTGAAAACCCTGTAGCATGGTCTTTTTTGGCCGGCTAGTGCATCAGGGCAGGATCACACCGGAGCTAATTTTGTAGCATTTCAAGCGTAGTACGAAAGGCTGTCTGGTACCCGGGATGAGGAAAGAGGATTCGCGGGAATTGTACTGCCGAAGTCGCCACTCAGGTCGGTATGCCTCCAAAAGCTGCAAGACCGTCATATCATTGGAAACTTGGAATGTATCACCGTCCAAGTCGCAAAAGCGAAACTCCAGGTTCGAGGGATCAATTTGGATGTCCCATTGGGACCTCAATCTTTTGGAGATACAAAAGCGGAGTTCGGCAATTGGGATGAGGCCGGCTTCAACTGGTTCCATCTGACGTGACCAGGTAAACAAAGCTGCAAGTTCAAAGCCACTGACATGTCTAAAATTGGAGTTCACCAGAGCCATGTAGTGTTCACGGTCAGGTTCGCTTCGGTGAGTCAATGCCTGTAAGGGAGAGAAGTCAACCAAGATAAGGACAGGTCTGTTTGGAGGAGGGTTCACATCACCAGGGAGGCCTCGATGTCCAGCAATCCACCCAACGGTTCGTGTACCAAGCGGTGTCTCAATCGTAGATGTGGCGCGATATGGATTGGGTCGAGAAGAACGAGCCATTGCGTCGAATGTGAAGTATCGAGGATAAAGCGCAAAGCCCAAGCTGCAAAATGGGTTGGAATAGCCACAGGAACAAGCACAAAGTGTTAGAAATAAAAGAGAAACGGTGTACCTAGTAAATGGTCACACAAAGAGACGATGAATCACAGGTCTTTTTTCCGCCGACAAAGAATGTGGTATATTACACACTTGAATCCGACATATCCATCGGGTCAATATCGTTCGCATCCAACGGACCATGTACTTGTTGAGGAGGGACAGCGGGGCGAGTGAGATATACAGTACGGTGTAGTGTTGCCGGTGGGGAAGACGGTGGTGTAGACCGCCAAGGTGGCCAATATAAAGAGGTAGTGGTTCCTTGAGAATGGTGTTGGGCGGAGCGTCCCCAGCATGACTGTAAAATATGGAGGTGGTCCGGTATCGCTTCGTACGGCTGTGAGACATGGACGTTGGAGTGTTCAGGGTGTGGTAAAACGGGAACAGTAGTTGCCGTAGGGGAGGAGGATGATGGTTGAATTGGTACATCATAGTATCTGCGCCAATGGTTAGCTGTAGTGCGCAAGGTTGCCTGGTCGTTGGTGAGGTGCATGTTCTCCAGGAATGTTTCCACTGGTTTCCACGTTTCAAGACCATCAAGTGTCCTTTCCACGATCCAAAGTTCATCTGAACGGTTAGACAAAGGATAGCTCAGCTTCTTGATGAAGACGGAGTGGACAGTGGTAGAGGTCGGAATCATTCTCGCTGCACGAGGAATATAGGATGCCGAGGTGGGATCATCCGGTGGCAAGTGTGAGGCAAGGCCATGTATGGATGTAGGTGGTAAACCGTGCGAGACCAATCGAGCAGGATCATCCGTGTTGGAGGTCATCATGTACGATCAAAAGAATATGATAGCGGGAAATACTAAACTGAAGCCAAAAGGCCGTGGGGAAGGTCAATGATGAAGGAATAAATAACGAATATCACCCACTGGAAAACGAGAAAAGGATGACACAAGGGAAAATCAGAACCGGGGTGGTGGACATCACAACGAATGTTGGTCTTTTTCCTCATAGACGTGAGCCGTGTCAAGATCCATCAAGACAGCTAATCACTCAGCGGCTTTAGTGTATCGGGTGGCCGTGACGAATGGATGTCCACGGGGAATCACTTGAACATGTACAGCAAAGCCAGTGTCTTGTGCATCTGGATGTGGTGTCAGCAGCAACGGAGAACACTCGCGGGTCGTGAAGGCATCGAGATGTTGATGAGTTTTCCATCTCGGGTAGAACCAATTCAAAACATCCAGAAGAGAATGAGGAAGGTCGTCAAGCATCTGAGCTCCTTGATCGGTGTCAATCATCATGTAGAACTCCGACGCTGGTAGGTGTATGGACCAGCGTTGTAGCAGTGTGTCGGTGACTACGGTTTTGAGGTCTGAAACGAAATGACTGCGAGCATAGTCCGGGTAGATGACCTTGAACGTCTGGAACAAGCTGTCATAGGTGGCCGTAGGAAGGTTGCCCGCGACATTGGGGGTCAAGATGTTGTAATAAGGGTTGCGTACGGCCAGTTGTTGCATCGGCTTCAGGTCCAACTGGAAAATAACCGGTCGGTGAGGTGTCGGAGGCGAAGACCGGTTGGGTGGGTGCCGGAATGACGTAGAGCCCATAGCGGAAGATGACGTCCTGGTTGGAGAGCGTGAGCGTCGTGTAGGTGAGATCCTCTCGTGGGACATAGCTCGCTGTTGGCAATAGCGGTCCAGGTGAACGCGGAGAGACATAATAAATGGCTGGCGGGTTGTGTGATACGACGTGTCAGAATTCAATGGGACAACAGCGTCCATGGTTCTGAAGATAAACAAGAAGAAAATTCCCAAAATGAAGGCCAACGGGTTGGTGAAACAGTAATACCGTACCGCAACGTACCTTTTCCTTGTGATTCGCATATGTCAATGGTCAGCCAAGTTGGTCTTTGATCTTATTCCACATAGAGCGAACATCTTCTTCAGACTTGCCCATCTTGGTCGAGATCACCTTCCATGAAAATCGAGATTTTTCGTCAACCTTCAGAGTGCGTAGTTTCTGTTTGTCTTCAGAGGTCCAGAGTGATAATGGGCTCGAGGAGCGGGATCGGGATTGGTCACGGCGGCGACGACGCTTGGCAGGAGCCTTTGGAGCAGATTTGGCTTTCTGTTTGCGACTTGGCGGTGATGGTGTTCTAGTAGAAAGCTTCGAAGGTGCAGGTAAAACATCAGGAGGCGGAGCAGCAACATGTTGGTGCGGCTCGGGAAGATGGGTTTCCACCAGTTCATCCATAAGTGTCTCTTCTTCTTCCAGATCCGGCGATGGGATGGGGGCATTGTCAATGAAGGCATTGGTCTGGTCCGAATAGTGTGGTCGTAGGCCATCAGGTTGATTCCATACGTCTGTACTGGGAAGAGGAGTAGGTTCAATGTTGGGAATGAGAGTGGGTGGTAGTAGCGCCATTGCTCGATGTAGTAGAAGGTAAGCATGGTGAACATCATGAAGAAATTGAAGAAACACTGGTTCTTGGATCGGAATTGACGTCGTAGGAGACGAGGAAGCCATGACAATGCGTCGAGTATGGGCCAACAGGTAAATGGAGCCGAGTTTGAGGGTAAGCCTGCTGGAAAAGCACTGTTCCGTGATCAAATAGATGCAAATAAGGTCCAAAGGGGTGAGACTTTCAGCAAGGTGTGAGCAGTGAAACGTAAGCTTCAGCGGCAAGACAGTTCAGGATTTTACCACAATAAGGAAACGTGTAAATATTGACGAATCGGCTTGGCAGCAGCGAAGAGATCGGACTCGGCGAAACCGGCTGATCTGTACAAACGGTGCAATGCGGCAAAACCTCGTGTCCGTTCATGTGTGGGGTGCGCACATTTGGCGACCAGAAATAATCGTGAAACAAAGCCTGAAAGTTGGACGGCCAAAGGTGATGCGGAGAATGGCGCCATGACCTGGTTGAAGTCGCGTGGAGGGCTGTAGCGGAGGGCAAAAGGCTCGAACTCGATGCAAAAGCCCAAGAACTCCTGGTCCGGTTCAGTTTCCAAAATGATAGGATGGCCGTAGAACTCCGGGTGGAGGAAATTGGCGAAGCAAATTTCGTAGTCCCAGCTGGGGTCCGACAAGCACAATCTGTTGTCCACATAGCGAAGGAGGCGAGCTGTAAGATCCATGTTGCTAAGGGTGGTACGGTAAGTTTTGTACCAGATTTCTTCGGACAGTGCGACAACCATCATGCACAAAGCTGGACTCAGTGGGGAGCCCATAGGGGATCCTCGGATTTGTTCAAAAACCCTAGTGCCGATGGAGAATTGAGTCATCTTCAAGGACATAAGGATGATGCGTTCAATGTCCCGAATGAAGATCTTCCTGGTCACATTGAGTGTACGGCATGTGCGGCCTTTTACTACGTCCCCTGTGTTGTTGCCCGGAGTTGCCTTCACGGAGATGATCTCATCGGGGGCGGTATTCATGAGGGGCGAGAGGAACTGCAGGGTCAGTCGCCAGCTCGCGATGAAGCGGTCCGTGTCAATGCTTGTGAAAAAGCCCGCAAGATCTTGGTTGTGTATTCGTGGAGTGGGGAGCGAATCAAAGTCAGTGTCCTTGAGGAGCTTGATGAGATCGAATACATCACCCCTGGCCAGGTTGTGGGGAAACGCGTGAGGTAGAAGGTTGTAAATCAGCTTGGCGGTGCAGTTCAACATAGGTCGGAAAGGTGCCGTGAAGAAGCTGACAATAGGTCGTCCCGCCTTGAACTGTTTTTTCCTTTTGGGTAGAACATAGGCGTTCGGTAGATCTCGTCCAGCACCAAGTGCCCATGGGTATGAATTGCCAAAATGGCGATTGATCTCGGCGATGGTCCGCTCGATGATGTCGCTCGGGCTTTGCTCCAATTTGCGAAATACCAACGGGTCGGCAAAGGTGGTAGTGAGGCACTGGAAGTAGAGCACGGGGCAGTAGATTCGTAGGGATGTGGCTCGCTTGTCCTCGTTGTGGAAGACGGCTTCTGGAAAAAGACGTTTGAAACGGCTGATGTCTTTGTGAGTGATGTGGTTGTTGAGTGTGTGGTAGTGGGATTGAATAGAACGATGCCAAAGCTCATCAATATGGGGCTTTTGTAAGGAAGGGAGTGAGTGTCGGGTAGTCCATGTCCGCAAAGCCAGGCGAAGCGATGTCTGGATTTCTTTGGAAGGTGGGAAGATTTTGTTTTGAAGCGAACCAGTCGCAATGGATGTGTGTGGGCCATCATCAAAATGTAGGTTGTCGCCGTCGAGGACCAGGTGTTGATCGGGTGGGAGACCACGAAGAGCATGAGGTCGCAAGGCATCACAGGCACACTTTGGGGTTTCGCCGTCAGCCCATTTGGTAGCGGCTTCTTTGTGATTGCACAAGCTATCCATCACCGAGGGGAACTTTGTGAAGACAATCGCCGTGGAAGGAGTCTGCAATGTGGTGTTGTAGTGTCGGGTTTGATGAACGTGGGAGGTGAGTAGGCGTCGAAGATCCCGAGTCCAATTGGGGCATAGTAGCCAAGGCGCACGAAGAGGAACCGGTTTTCTGACTCGTTTGGCTTTCCAGAAGGTCAAAGCTCGGTCAACGGCATTGACGGCGTACGACCTTTGGGGTTCTCCGAGGTTGTTGGCAAGACGTCGAATAAAATAGCAGCCTTGAACTCCAATTTCGTTGGATCGTAATCTCTTCTCCATGTGGAAGCGTCGAACGGAGTTACTGCCCAAATCCTGGATAATCTCCCAGAGTTGTACTCGTCGATGAAAGAGAGGACTGTGAAGAGCGTGTCGAACATGATGGGGTGTAGATCGCCAACGAAGCTTCCGCCACAAGGAGAATGTTCCAAATTGCCGAGAGGCAGAAAATTTGGTACGTGCAATGAGTCCCTTTCGGCAGTTGAAAAACTGGTAAATGAACGGAGTGTTCAATCGAGGTTGCCACAGTTGAATTAAGGCCTGTTCCAAGGCCCAAAAGTTGGATTTATTGGTGTAGATCGGGAAAACAGACCACATCCAGAAATTGTCAAATCTACACCAAAACCGTAAGGCTACTTCGGCCAGCACGAATTTATGTTGTTGCACTTGCAGAAATTTCCGATAGCGAGAGTGTTCGCGGTCTAAAACAAATGAGGACGTGGAGCCAATGTAAAACTTAGGTTGAAAAT
This sequence comes from Cladocopium goreaui, assembly GCA_947184155.2. Lineage (NCBI taxonomy): Eukaryota > Dinophyceae > Suessiales > Symbiodiniaceae > Cladocopium > Cladocopium goreaui. The sequence continues at coordinate 105,436 of CAMXCT020001549.1, forward strand.
TCGCAATGTGGCAGAAACGAATATACACCGCCTGGGGATGCTTGAAACATTGGAGAGCGACAGACAAGTCATCCCAGGATCTGCAAAAGAAAATACTCTGCATCGGAGTGCCTTTTAGCAAGGCTTGGAGTTTCGGATTAGCCCGTGGATGTAACAATACATATTGGCCCATCAATACTGTTTGGAGCATCCGAAAAGCAAAAAAGACATCAACAGAAGGGGACAACGTGAAAGGAGTCAATAGTGCGAGAACAAGAATACAGGAATGAGCCACGGCCAAAGTTCGCATAATGTTGGCTGCTTTTGAGCCAGGTGCTTTCAAATATGCTGCTAGTCAGGATTGCATCAATAACGCCACCGTCATGACCTTGAGGACTACTTCATCCGTGGAGGCCCCCTTGTGTTTGCAAGGGTCGATACCCATAGCCACGCTTGCGCGTTGGATAGTTTTCGAAGCATCATCGGGTTGGTTTTGCCACCATTCATTGACCTTTTCCAAGTTCTTCTCCAGGATGTCCTGTTTGGGCTGTGGTAGCTTCAAAGCTTTCAACCACTTGGTGTATTGAGTGTCCGACAATGATGTGGGTTGGTTGTCAACGAGCCAAGTGTTCACGGAGCCCGGAGAAATAAGCAGAGTTGAGGGTTCAAAGGTCGTAGACGCGGCAGGTTGTCCTTGAAGTGCACGTCCAATCGGTGTCGTGGCTGGAGTGGAGCCCGGAGGTGCAGTAGTTGGTGAGGTAGTAGCGGCCGATTTGACCTTGGCCAGTTCTGCCTCCAGTTCAAGAATGCGTTGTTGGCTGGCCACGTCAGCAGAAGGTTGAGTCGGGAGCCAAGATTGGAGAAGTTGAGCAACATCTTTGGCCATGTTTTGGGTGGCCTCCTTTTGGTTGAGACATTGGCCTGCTGAACGAGCTCGGAATGTAGCGAGTTTGTCCAAGTCTACATTGCGAGTGCGTAGTTGTGATACCAATTCGGCCACAAATACTGTAGTGCCTATGTTGTCAAAAGGAAGGACGAAGGTTTCTCTTCCGTATGCAACTCGGCGAAGCCAAGTATTGTGTAAGCCCTGGTACAAGAACTTCCAGAGTGGGACTTGTAAAGGATCCATCCCTTCAATGTCCTTGTAGCTTGAAAATCTGCTCTGTCGGATTCTAGAAGGGAAGTCCAAACCATTGATCTTGTTGGAGTCGTGGAAGTCGACATCAGGTTTCCAATTCTCAACTGGTGGGATTTCAATTGGTCTGCATGTATATCCTTCGTTGACAGAAGAACTTGCTCCTGGGGATGACATAGGTCTCGGTGATCTCGGTGTAAAAGGGTGACGTTGAGGTGCAAAACTGGCGTTGTTGGGGGGTGTCTGTGAGCTCGGAGGCGGCGTGGGCGGAAAAGGTGCCGTAGGCGAAGTCCATGGTGGGCGTGTTGGGAACGATGGAGACGTAGGCGGTGGAGGCGGTATTCCGGATGGGTTCCAAAAGGGTCGATGGGTCGTCATGGCATAGTGCATCGGGCCACGGAACGCCGGTACTGCTTGGTGCCAACCATGTGGATGACGAGGTGGTGTGCGCGAGCGATCCGGCTGGGAAGGAGGAATTCCATTCATATCCGCGCTGTATTGGGAGATCAGGTCCTGGGACGCCATGAGGTAGAGAGGGTCACGAGACAATAGGTCAAAATGCGCTCGAACTGCCGAATGAAAGCTGCGAGAAATGTCAGGGTGAGACAAGGATAGTGTGCGAGTGAAAAAGTGAAACATAATACGAGGTTCCAGTGTGTGAAACATAAGGTGAAAACGAATCTTGCGCAAGGATCCACAATATGAGCATGCAGCGAGTCACAAACCTTTTGAGGAAGAAGTGGCAGCAGTACCGAATGTCGGGAGAAGCATTGTTACTCCAAAATAATCGGGCAGGGCCACTAGGCTCACTGGATCGCCGACGTAGAATAGTCGATACTTGTTCTGGTACTCCTCAAGGGTAAAGAATTCACCAACGAGATTTGGAGTGGTGGGTCGAATGTCGAGAACGAGGTCGGCCTTCATGGTGCTGGTCGCGAGAATGGTCGTCATAATATGAGGATCGGCGATCTCGGCGGCTGTAGGTGGAATTGTCCCAAGCAGCATTGTCATGCCAAGATCGGCGAGCATAGTCCCGGGAGCCAGAGGTAGCAGTCTCGCGGCGGCTCGGTGTATTGTGAGAGTCGTCCGGGGCCGGCTCCGAAGGTTCTGGGGCGTCGGCAGAAGGGTCAGGTCGTACTGGACGTGCAGAATCATCAGGAGGTTCCGAAGGTGCATTGGTCTCCGCAGTCTGGTGTGTGATCAAGCCCGGGAAAACCTGGTGAGTGGAGGCGACGTAGCATATAGATGCAGCGCTTGAGTTCATAGCCGTTGCATTGTCTTTGCCCTTGGCGATGCCCGCAAGGTTGCACAAGCGTTGGATTTGGTCATTTCCTCCAGCTAGGGCACGGATGCATTTGGGTGAGCGGCATATGGCCAGCAGGCCTGATGGGTTTTGTCCTTTGCCTATTTTGTAAAGCTGAGAGGTACAAATCCTGACAGCATAGCCGGGTAGGTTGTCGGTGTCTGCGATCTCAGAGGACATTCCGAAGAACCCGTAACACGGGTATTGGGTCGGTATACCGGCTTCGTTTTTTGTCCAAGTTGCCGGGCGGATGCAGTCTTCAGCAAGAATTTTGGCAACTGATTCCCAACTTGTCTTGTGGTAGATCAGGTAGGTGCCCATGTGTTCGCCACGGTAGATTGGTTTCTTCTTCAATCCTGTGGGAACCGTGATGGTCAGCAAGTTCTCTGGTTCAATATAGAAGGCTTGTGTTTGCTTTGCAAGTTCGATGTCCAGTAAGTCGGATTGTGCAAAGGCCCTGGCAATATTCCTGACGGTGGCTTGGCTGGCTTTGATCCAAATACGATGGTTGTTGACGGTGCGGTATGGTTTAGCCAACTGTTCGAACATCGCGTCCACAAACTGGTTGAAGAGCTGCAAGATAGCCGGGGTCAATGATTGGCGTAGAGGAACAACATGATCGGGGCCAAGCTCGGTCAGGCATCGAACTCTATGGGGGTCATTGGCCGCCGCCACCATTTCATCGAGGTCGATGTCATTCGTGTCAAACTTGGTGAGCGAAATGGTATCAGCAACCTCAGAATTTTCACTGTCGCCGTCCGGAACTCGGAAGGACACCGCGCCGAGTGGTGCTGAAGTGTGGGTTGGTGGGTTGGTTTGTGGTTCCGATGGTGGTGGATCAGTAGGAGAATTGGGTCGAGCAGTGTGGTGGTCGTAGGCGTCGTTGTAGTGGCTTTCGTTCCATGTACCCCAGGTGTCATCAGCATCAGGAGTAGGAATGTAGTTCGGATTGGATGGGTTTGCAGCAGGTCGAAGTATGACTTCACGGCCTCGGGATCGGTGACGTGGTGTCGCGGAGCGTGGGCGTGGATGGGAGCGGTGACGTCGAGGGACCACAGGAGAGCGGCGTCGTGGTGGTGAGCGTCGTCTGTATGGAGATGGTGTTCTGCGGCTCTTGTCGGTTTTCGTAGATGATCGATGACGAGGGAGAGGAGAACGAGGTCGCTCTGTACGTGGAGGAGAATGGCGAAGGCGATAGGAATGTATAGAAGGTCGATGGGAACGTGATCTTGGAGTTCGGGATCGTGGTCGGCGTGTTGGTGGTGGTGGACCGTGTGGTTGGTGAGGAGGAGCGATGGTTGGAGCTGGGACAATGCGATGGTCCTGAACGTCCGGTTCGGTGGGTCTGGCCTTTGGTGCAGGTGGAGGCGTGGCGATCAGTGGTGGTGTAGGTGTAGGTGGCGGTATCTGTGGTGTAGGATTCGGTGGATGTTCATCTTGTTGAAGAAGGAGTTGACGTTGTTCTTGTGCCCGTTGAGAATCCATGAGTAATAGTTGCTGAGCTTGGATAAGTCGAACAGATTCGGCCAGTTGTTGTGCGGTGGAACCCAGGGATGCAAGTTCAGGTGGAACGGATGAAGTCGGTGCTGTCTGAGGTGTCGATGGTGTAGCGTGAGGAGGGGTTTTCGGAGCTGGTCTGCGCGGTCGATCCGGTTTTTTGTCAGAGCGATGCCTGGGAGCTGCTTTGACTGCTGGGGGCCGTGGTGAAGGCTCATTTGGAGGGATCGTCGATGCGTCCATCTGTAATGGAGGTTGAATGTGGTGAGGTGGGTATGGAGAACTGGGCAAAGGAGTCGGTGTCATAGTCGATGTAGGTGGTGTAGTCGATGTAGGGGATGGAGCCGAAGTGGAAGGCCACGCGGGTGGAGCGGTAGGTGCCATAGGAGATGGAAAAGTCGACGGAGCGGTGTGTACCATAGTTGGTTCAGGAGCCAAAGGTGAAGGCATGGTGGGTACAAGTTGTGGACCTGGTACTGCATGAGGAGCCGAAGTCAATGAGGTGAACGGCAACGATGTTGGGGCGGATGTAGACGGCATGAGCGAAGCGGAGGATGACCATGTAGGATGCAAAGCCGAGGGATGTCCAAATAAATGTGCACTCGGTGTCGATTGCGGCCACGTCGAAGATGGGTTCGAAGGCTGTGGTGGAGCAGGCCATGATGTTGGAGTGTTCCACGGATGCATCGCTTCAGTAGGTCAAAACAAAAGTGGACAATTGTAAAAAGTTTCACATACAGGATTCAGTCCCTAACTACCTACAAAATCGTGCAATTATTCCCTGCACCGGGACCGTGGTCAAGTCGTGCCGCAATGGCATAAAACAGCTTTCAAGTTCCAACGAATTAGGTGCACAATATGTTTCACCTCACCAGACAACCATCAAAAGAAAGGATCACCACACCTGAAAGTCGTGTGCCTGCCTGATTTCTCTGTCATGATTTGATGCAACGGTGTTGCAAAGCAGCTGCAAAAAACGGAGGTTTCAGAACATTCGGAATGGCTTCCCTTGAAAGAACGCAGCACTGGGGTCCCTGGGACAATAGGAGCGGCGGGACATCACAAAAGGCGAATAACCGAAAGGCTGGCTGTTGCACTTTACTTAAATGAATTACTGAGTTGAAAAGTGTAAATTCAGAATTCAAGTCTGTCAACACTCACCCTGAAGAGGGTTGCCTCCAATGGCTCCATGGCACCATGTCGGAGCCACCATGGAAATCACACTAGACAAGAATGGATCATTATATGATCCGGCAGGAACTGAATCCTGAAACATGCAAACCAGCCTAGATTATTAGATGAATAAAAGAGCCACATGAGGTACTTCTCGCAAACGATGTAGGGCATCCGAAATTGTCAAACGTAGTCATAACCAGATTCCATAGAGTTTTGACCAGCATGTGGAAATCCAAAATAATGTTTCGGCGATTGTTTCCCAAAATAACCCATAGTTCGTCGGCGACAGGATCTCGGCGAAAATAAGTCAAAAAACATAATACTGTCGGCGATATGGTTTCGGCGAAAATCTGAGGAAGGTTCTGATGCATGTAAATTTCAAAATTGATTCCAGATTGCGACAACAGTGCAGCAAATTGTATAATATTGTGGTTGGGGTTCTAAGCTTAGCCCCTTGCTATGTCCGAAAAAAGCAGGTACGTGCAGTTGATCAGACTGCATATCCTCTCCAAACATCAGTAGCTTCGTTGGCCACGGACTGATGAATGGAGCCGTGGCCCCCTGCAAATTAGTGAAAACCAATCAGAAGTTTTACATCTGTTCAGATGGTACACACACACACACATATATACATATAATTCATATAATTCCATAGAGAGATCTATAGAGATATAGGAGAAAAACAAGTTGTCGACCACCCCCCTCTCAAACTGATATTTCCCCTGCGGGTTTATGAAAAATCCAACGCTTGTGCTTGTGCTGGTCAAGATATGATATAATCCCATCCGGGCTCATCACCCAAAACAATGAACACCCCATCGTACAATGGCCCCTCAGATATAAGTTGGATTAAGTTGCTTTCTAAGCATAGATATATATCACATATCCATCCCCCTTCGGGTTCAAGCTACAAAGACTGTGGCCTTGTGCCCCTCACAGAGGCCTCCATTCTAGTCAGGCTAACGGTGACACAAAATCCAGGTCCAAGATTTTGTAGCTTAAGCTTGTGAATCTCATTTTATAAAGGTATCATTTTAATCATGTTAGGCCACCATAAAAATCGCAGTGGCATTTTGTAAGAAGACATGATGAGCTTCAATACTGGCTTATCAAAATCAAACGGGCATTTTGTAGCAGAATACGCTCCAAATCTTAGCTTTGAAAAGCAACAGAGGCATTTTGTAATGAGAGTGTGTGCCTCGATAAAGGGGTTTTCAAAAACAACCGGGTATTTTGTAGGGACAGACAGAATATGAACGTATTCCTTTGCATGTGCAATGCTTGAAAATGACCTGGGCATTTTGTAGCAAAGGGTATGTCACATGTCCTCGTGTTTGCAGTTGTTGAACACGAAGGGGCTTTTTGTAACAAGGGAAAAACACATCGTATATCAAGGTTGTTGAAATGAACTGGCCTTTTGTAAGTAAGGCAATTGTCCTAAAAAGTTGAGCTCAGCAAACTCATTCTATAGCCCTGAGCCTGTGAATAATTTTTGTAAGCTAGAGAGCTAGGGTCACAACGTCACCCCTGAAATTCGAAGGGGTATACATATCCACCGTATGATTATTTGTTCACCTAGTTATTTCATGTTGTTCCATCAACTTAGCCAAGGATTGGGAACTGGAGATATATCATCAAATTACATGAAATTACATAACATATCAGAAACTCATACAGTTTGTCTTTCTTTTCACCTTTATTAAACCCATCCCTTCACCTAGTTGTTCCATCACCTTCCCACACCACACCATCACCTTGGGCCGGTCGCAGCGTCGGGCCGCGTCGCGTAGGCCTTCCACTCCACCAGTCGATATCTCAAGGTGAAGTTCGGCATCTCCGCCTTCACCGGTTTGACCATGGGAGCCTTGCCATGGAAATCCCCGAAGCGGGCCGCGCCATGGGCATCGACACATTGCGGAAAACATCCATGGGGGCAATACTGGACAGATCATCGAACTGGGGATGATGGGGTAACAGCAGCCAACAAACATTATACTGGATGGCCCGGCGGACCGAAGCATGGCTACCCAAAACGTGTGTGATTGATGATAATTTACCTAGATGGAGCGGCTTTAGGAGAAGATGTCGAAGAGATTGATGGTCATTTGGCGTCATGTTGGGGTGAGCATGCCAGCTTCGATTTGAAGAGGATACTGTGTGGTATTGCATTGATTCAGCAGAGAACTTGATAATTTTTGTGCACACAGGTGATGTTTGTAGAAACCACCCGGCATGTGGTAGAGCCAAATGATGTTCCTCTAGTGGTTTCATATAGTTTTTTCCCTGCTATCGCTCTTGGAATCGACGGACCCAGGTCTCGGTAATACTCGTTATTCCCGTGCAAAACAAAGACATGGGACGGTCACTTCCCCTGAACATTGTTGGTCAAAGTAAGGCAACGAACAACAAGATAATCTAAGATAGTTGTTTTGCAATGGCCAGGTCTGTTTTGACAGAGATTTACTAACTTCAACCGAATTGGACCTTTTCCCACCCATTTTTTCTCCAGGGAGTGGGGAGAAGGGGGTTCGCAGCATTTCGCAGCGGTTCGCGAGGTTTGCTACTCTTCACCATGGGCTTGGACCTACCTGCTGCCTTCGGCCTCCTGTCCTTCCTCTGTAACTTTTTGCCAGGTCGGGCTGATGTGGGGATGGGTCGGGCTGAAATTACCATATGGGGGAATAAAGATTCATTCATCTATTTTAGGCTACCTAGGGTACCAGAGTTTTGGCTCATAGCCATGTGAAACAGCTGTTGTTCATCCAATTTTTGGATATTTTTGGGGCATATGCAAGTGAATCACCTACAAAACAAGACCCTTGGAGTTGTTTGACAGACCAGCCCGAGTCAAAGATCATCCGACAGCATACTGTTGCGAGGCCCGGAGAAGGACTGGCCCTCTATCTTTGGATATGCATCCCAATTCGTAAGTGGGTAAAACCCAGTTAATCCCAATTATATACCCCAGCAACTGGTTGCAAATGGGTTATTACCCACTTACTCAGCTTGTCTGAAAACTGGATACCTCCAAACCCACTGGTGTCTCACAATTTTTCTTCACATTTCTTGGATTTTCTTGGGGTATATATGGTGGTTTTTTCTCCATGTGCAGACCCAGGACGCACGTTTTGGGTGCCACTGCTGCCTTGGAGGTATTGGCTCGTTGGTGGCCTCCATCATGCCCTGCATGTTGAGCATCATCGACGTCAGGAAAGCACCGATGCAGGCGGCTGCCATGGGGGATCCCCAAGTCACCATGCGTTTCAATACTAAGATGGTCATCCATGACTTGGATGATTTGGGATCTCCCGGTCTCCCTATTTTAGGAAACCTCCATTTGGCGGAGGGAAAAAGAAGCATCAAACAAGTGGCATTCAAAGTCCTGAAGTGCACTTTTCAGGAGGTTTGGTAAATCTCCCGTAATAATTAATTTTTAATTATTTCAGTAAGCCTTGGTGAATGGGCATTTTGCAGGGGTCCTGGAACTCAATCCTGTCAACTGAAGGTGGCTGTTGCTTTCATCATGCAGATGTTCGTTCATTTCTTGATCGATTTCTTGCTGCTCGGCAGATGCTCAAGGAACACAAGAAGGCCTTCCCAGTTAGAAGATGTCAAGTTGGTTTAAAGACCCATGTAACTATAATTCTAGAATATATCTAACCCCTAGTTGACCTACATATCAACCAACTTAGCTAAGGATTTCGGCGCCTTCCTGTATCAGGGAGCAGATACGGAGCTGTGTTTCTCAGCAGGGCTAAGCGGTTAAGTGGACATCCGGCCACATGAGCCCTAAAGTTAGTGAGTGGCTATGAACTGGGTTATAATGTTATGATCCATTGTCTCATTTTTAATATAGTAACATATACATGTATAAATAAATGAACAAAATAGTATTACATAAATGCATGTCCGCATGGAGGCCGCAGACAAATACATGTCAGTAAATAAAAAACCATATACTAATAATCATACCAATATATATGTATAATATTGTATAATTATATATAATGATATATAATGATACTTATTGCAGCTACTCCTGGAGCTTTTTTTGTGCTGCAGCGCAAACTGGACTATATATATATATCATATAACATATACATACATTATATATATAATATATTTCATATTATATATTATATATATATATGTTATATAATATCCCTCTCATTTACGGCAATTCCGCTCAATTCCTCATGGGTCAACTGTTGGGCGAAAAGGGTGGAACCGGTGGTCTTCGGCATCTCCGTGGAGATGAACTCGGTGACCTGACAAAAACCGACCACGAGGGCATGGCGGGGCCATGGCGGGGCCTGGGAGCCTTTAAAAACGCCCCATGGGTAGCCTCTGGGGCACATCTTTCAACATTTTTAATATGGAAAATCAAGGAAAATCACCATTTTTGATAGGTGAATCATTGTGAATCATCAATCACTGGGCCATTTTCGATAATGGCCCATAGAAATCGTTGATTTACCTTTCAAATCCTTGAAAGATTGCCATTTTCTATAGCAAACTGTTAGTTTACTGGTAGTGGAAACTTATCTTCCAAGCCCCTGGCAGGGTCGAACTGTGAATTTACCGGAGGTAAATGTGCATTCACCAGCTAGAATTCTTATGTTTATGTTTCATGATAATAGCCTGTGATGGTTCATAAGGGTTATGATATGATATGATTTATGGCATGTAAGATTTACCATGATGAATGGCATAAACATATGGTTAATAATGCGGTTTATAATGGTTATGCTATGGTGGTGAATGGAACAATGATGGTTAGTAATGGGGGACATCCAAGAATCTTGGTTTATGATGGTTATATAATGATGGTTAATACTTGGTGTAAAATAGTAACGAACAAGATGAAAGATGGATAGTTGGAAGAATGTGGGAAATCCAATGTCATAAACCTACCATCTGGGAATCGTTTTTACATAGCAGCCATAAAAATGGTGATGATTTTGGGATGGCAAAACCGGCTGCCAGGGTTTGCCACATTATCAATGGCCATTCCAGGATCCTAAATTGGAGGTACCAACCATATATAAGGCCTATATAAGGCCTATGTAAGGGAATATCCCCACAAAATATGGCCTGAAAAATGGTACTTTACCTCCATTTTAGGATCCTGGAATTCCCATTGACATTAGATCATTCAGATCCCCTTAAATTGCCGAAACACCACGGCTTTTGCGGGTGTTTCTGCAAAAAAGTGGCAAGGAACTATCATCCATTCTGGGTAAATTATAACGACCTCACTGCGACCTCACTGGAATCATGGTTAATAAGGGAAATCATCCCCAAATGGCCTTAATTCAGGTTAGTGAAAGATTATAATTTTCCCAGATCCATTTGTGTACATTTGGGCGAATTTGTCCTGGCCAGTGAAAGTACGCGCAACAACTACAGCACTGGTGAATTCCCTCAAGTAGAGTTGGATCAAATCAGCTTTCCAGGTTGTCATGAACCACCTGGTTCTTTGAGGTAGGATACCTCCATCGGTTGGCAAAAAAGGCAATGAATCAGTCCTCAAAGTGGGCTGTTGGCAAAATCATACAAGTGAGGTACCAGGTATATACATGCACTATTTTATTTGCATCCCAGGGATCCAAATGCTTGCTCAGAAGGTATTTGGTCCCCAAAACCATACATCAGATACCACCTCAGAAGTTACTTGGAGCTAAGTATGAAAGGATTACATAAGAAGAGGTGCCCCCCAAACGAACAAACATACTCCTAAATAACATACTCCCAAATAACTATGTCATACGGCGTTTTTTTTCCTCTAGTCCTAAACACGACAGTCCTTCAAACAAGTCCCATGTTCCCCTTGCCGAGGTCATTGTCATCCTGGGTATTTGGTTCTTCTACCAGGCGCGGTCGGGCATGATGAGCCGATGCCACCACTACCCTCCGGCAATCAAACATGGCAACGGAATTTTCCCCGTTCATGGTGTCTCACTTCCCATCAAAAGCAGCATTGACACCTGCATTTACCATTTGGTTATTTAACATAGCCATGGAAAATCACCATTTTTAATAGGTAAACCCAGGTAAACCATCTATAAATGGGCCATTTTCCATGGCTATGTTAAACAACCAGAGGGTATAGAAACTTTCCCAGCTATAGCCATCTGTGATTACCGAAGGGAAGAACAAGTTGCGATGCGTTGAAACACCGCGGATCCTCCAGGTATGGGGCGTGCCAGGCATGCTCCTCTCTGTTCCATTACTGGCAGTGGTGAGGACGTTGTGATGGGTGCATATGGGCATGGGTTGGGGATGGGGAAAATGCTTCAGTGGCGACTGGTACCCAACATTTATCATTGATGATGTTCTATTTTTCAATGGATGATTCTCACATTTCTAATGGAAACTCATCCATTGAAACCATTGATAGACGTATTTACCGCGGAAAAAAATATGATTTCCCATTGCCAAAGTTGATTACCAGACGGGAATGTATGATCATATGTGAATATGCCATGCTGCCACGAATGTTGTATATAAGATGTTGTAAGGGGGTACGGGTACCATCCATCAGGGAACCACTTACAAGCGTCAAGGATGATGGTGGAATATGTGCCTTTCGCAACAAATCTGAAGATTTGACAGGATGTGTGGCTTTGGAGGTTGTAAATGATCACCCACACGAGTACGAGTAGCATGAAGATGAGTGGGACTTTGGATATCTGGATTTTGTCCAGGATATAGTTCCCAATCAGCGGCGTTGCATATGAATCTATACATTCAGCTGGGGCCTGGCAGGGGTTACATCCTGCCTGGCCACCAAGCTGAACACAGAAGGATTGGCAATGGGAGGTATTTGTTTACATTTGTTTATATAGCTATATATATATATAGCTATATTTTTTTAAATAATTTATATCTATATCATGCTATATCTAAGGATGCCTCAAGCTCAAGTCACCAGTACTTATCAACGGCACCTCATTTGGCAATGACCAGCTGATCAACAGCTGCCTCAACGTAGATAATCATCCCATACGCTTTCCGTGTGTTTGTCCACCCCCCAGAAATGTTCAACAAACACATCATCCACTTAAGTCATTACCAGGAATTACTTCGATCAAGTTCTCCGCCCAGAATTTACAATAAGAGCAAAATCCATAGGAAGCCCCAAAATTCAAGGTAGACATGTTTGCTTTTGAGTTTTCCCCCCTTAAGCACCTCGTGAAGCCTTTTTCGTGGCTGGCCCATGATGCCATGAAGTGTGCCGCCAGCGGCTGCCCCGCAGCCGGCTTGCGGAAGTGTGGGCGATGCGGACAGGTGAACTATTGCTACTGGAATCTAGTGGATCTGGGGATTAGCGACGGAAGATCAGGGAAACATGATGAAACATGTGGGAGAACCTAATTCCAGACAAGCTGAATCAAAAATGCATGGGAATGGGGGTTACAGCATACTTTAACTTTAGCTGATTTTGTTAGCAGGTTGGATTCTGGTTAGATTTACTGCAGAGACTTCAATATACACAGTTTGATTAATATGACATGGCACCATTTATAGGTATTAAAGATGATTTTTCAATTTAAATGCACATTTATAGGTGTTTATAAGGGATTTCCCACCCATGTTTGAATACCAGAGGGAACCGGAGAGAATATATTACTAGAATATACTAGAATGAAAACATTGGAATTCGGATTTTTGTTGGGCCTGGGGCCAAAGGTCAAGGACTGTGGTGAGTGGTGATGCTTTTGTGCTGCTCTTTTAGTTAAAAATCCTGATTAGTGGCCATATAGGCATATCAAACTCAAACTCTGATGACTTCTAATGACATTTGCAGGGGTCATGGCTTGGGCCTTCTTCGTTCGGAGCTCTTTTTTTTTCAGAACGGCCCCTCGTGGGGGAGTGATGTTTGCTCTAGAAATGGTCAAAAAATACTGGTATTTACAGTGTTTTGTGACCAAAGTGGGCTTAAAACCGTTATTTTAGACCAATTAAAGAGTTCACCTCCAAAGGCTCCCATATGCTGTCATAAATCACTGGCATTTACAGACTCTTGTGGCAGGATTCAAAAATTCCTGTGAGGCTTGCAAAGAACTACAAACAATCAGCACATAAGAGAAAACATCTGCTGCACAACATGCCATAAGAATGGGTAGCTGCACATCTTGGAACAGAATATACGGTAGCAATAGGTGACTAGTGTGATGGAGGTGATGGAGAAATTCTATTGCTAGAAGCAATTGATATGATATAGCTGCTTCTTCATGAACTTGTTAGATTGATATCATCTTAACATATATTGTATATAGAAGCATTTGCGCTACATAAGAAGTATGGTGGGAAAGGCATACATTATATAATCATATAGGTGGATATACACAAGCACATCTAACACTCTGGATAAGAAGGATGGTGGGAATGTTACAACTCAAGAAGTAGGTACATATCTTGTTTATCATTGTTATCTTGCAGAGTCTTGTCAGCAGTCTCATTTCAATAGTTAGAGAGAGAGAGAGAAAGCCAAAGAGACAAAGACGTGTGTCATGCTGTTGACTATTAAGGTCAGGCAACCTGTGTGGTGGCATAGCTATTCAAAGATAACGGTATATTTGCTTCTTTGAAACATCAGTTTAAAATATGGCCAAGATCCAAACATACACAATCTAGAATCACCAAAACATGCACAGGCACCAAAAAAAACAAACAAACCACTAGATGCACCAAACCTGCACAAGCACAAAAAAAAACAAACCACTAGATGCACCAAACCTGCACAGGCACCAAAAAAAAAAATCCAGGAACTATGGGTCCACTTCTGAGTAGTTGCTGGATTTTTTGTTTTTTGTTGTTTTTTTTGGTGCCTGTCAATGTTTGGTGCATCTAGTGGTTTGTTTTTTTTGTTTTTTTGGTGCCTGTCAATGTTTTTGTATATCTCATGTCAAGATCATGATGAAAAAAGTGCGTTTTACTAGGGTTTTAGACCCTCCAAATGCATAAAACATCGGTATTTACAGTGTTTTATCATCATTTTTAATGAAAATTCACTCCCCCACGGGGTGCCCTCTTTTTTTTTGGGGGGGGTGCTTGGGAGCCGCACAAGATATCCCACCGTCAAGTTGAAGGTCCTATTAAATACGTCCCACGTTTACGACGCTTTGATGCTTCATTTTCCCTAGATTTCACTACAAGCTCCTGCATGTGTCGAACATTCCTAGCAACGGCAATTTTGGGACAGATCGAAAAGTCATGAAGAGCATAATTATACATATTATATATAATTATATATATATGTGATTATATGTATAAATGTATGTATAGCACACACGCACACATACACACACACACACATATATATATATTTATATAGATATATATATATATATAGATATATAGATATATATATAGATATATAGATATATATATAGATATATAGATATATGTACACACATCCCACAAAAATTGTGGCCACTGACTCTCCGGATGCCTCCGGTCAGCTGGATGGCTTGGAGAATTCCCATGGGGGCTGGCCGCACCAAGGTTCAGCGGATTGCCAGAGGAGTCACTGGCCCTTGCGACTGTGAAGCACTAGGGTTTTTGGCCCACCATGGGATGATGATGGTCACTATTAGTTAATGATACTTAGTTTTTCATGTGTGTAGATATTACAGATGATGTGAGAACATATTTGGTAAATTGAAATGGTAAGTCATGGTAGGTTACGGTAGGTGATGGTTCGTGGCTGAGCTTTATCATGGTACTACGATTTACTACGTTTAGGTGGTTATACATGGAAGTGAACATCCCAATCAAGTCCCAGTTGCCCCTAGTACACGCATGTACACGTTGTGGTAATAAGAAAGTTCAGGAGATGGATTTGTTTGAACTAAATTCAAGTGGATGGTTTTGAGATGTTGAGTAGATATATAGGTGGATCTACATGTTTTTCTGCACGTGGATGTTCGGTTAGTTGCATGTGTACAGATACAGTTGGTGTGTGCGCGCTTGTGCGTATGCCTGAAGGTCCCATCGTTGCACAACGACATTCGAATCTGATCACTTGAAGTCACCATGCTGTCACCAGGCACAAGTTGAAGTGCACAAGCACCTCCAGCATGTGCTGCGCGCGGGGCGTACAGGTTGGAAGGGTAGCAACATGTAGCAGCATGTAGCAACATGTAGCAACAACAACATGAGCCCAAACTCTGTTCAGATGACAGGAAACCCTTTGTTCATCATTGTTCCAGGCCCAAACCCAGTTTTTTTTGCGGTTTCAGATGGAATGGTCCATTTCTTGTTGCTGTGGCATGTTGTGGCTTGGAGAATTGACACGAAGACATGGAATGAACTCAATTGTGGGGTATTTACCATGGCCCATTTATAGATTATTTTCCAATCAAAACCTCCATTTATGAGGGATTTTCCATGGCTATGTTAAATAACCAGATGGTAATATTGGTGGAAGACTGTGGAAAGATGGCTTATTGTCATAGGTCAGCGGGGTCAAGCACCAGACCACTCTTCCAGGTTTGTTTACCCAGTGGAAGTTTTCTCAGCAAAAATGAGACAAGAAGGGTTCTTATACAGCAGGTTCAGACCTTCAAAACTGCGTTCAATGCGTTTGAAATCATTTTAGAAACCTGACAGCCTTTAGGTCTACCAGTTTATCCTTCCCCCAAAGATTAGATGCCCCTCAAACAACACCCTGGATTAATGGAAAAAGAACGCCTGTTCCCACGAAAACACCATGATTTCCTGCATGATTTCCCTTGAACCAACCCATCGAACTTTGGATATTGTTCGCAATATCCATCAATAATCCCCATTTCAGGTTGAATCCTTTAACCAACATTACCCTCTGGTAAACTAACAGTTTGCTATTGAAAATTGCCCATTTATAGTGGATTTACCCATTAAAAATAGTGATGTTCCATTGTTTTTTGTTAGTTTACCAGAGGGTAACCAACATTCACCAACACCCCCATGTTTGATGGTCAAAAAAACCATCCACGTCCAGGCCCAAGAGGCCTCGGAGGCCGAGCTGCCTGTAGAGCTGCAGCGTACGTTGGCGCGCCTGGCGCGGGATGAGAGGCCGGGACGATCCCGAGTCCTGAGAAGTACCCTCTGGTAAACTAACATAGCTATTGAAAATGGCAATTTATAGTGAGTTTTCCAATTAAAAATGGTGATTATCCATAGTTTTTTGTATGTTTACCAGAGGGTAAACCATCAATAACCGGGACGTAAGGCATAATTGATGGTTATTGAAGCTAACTTACATAATTATTGGTTTGTTAAGGCATAATTCATGGTTTATTCCTATGATCCATATAGATTCATATAAACAAATAAGTAAGCCATAATTCATCAACTAAGTTTGCGATGATAATGATAGTCCTTATAAGTTTCCACAATTCTAGAGTTGGTATATGACTACGCCATAATTAGAAGTCTAGGATGAACATATGGATGTAAACTGGTAAACTTTGTGGGTGATATCAACCATCAAGCAGAACTGGCCTTCCTGTATCAGCATGATGCGAACAAGGTTTACTACTATCTGACTATAGTATCATAAGGAATAGTTTCGTCCATTAATCCTTTTGGATCATTGAATGTCAGGTATAGCAACCCCAACAAAAGATGGAAAGGTGTTTCCAGATTTCGACGATGTTTTACCCAGAATTTCCAGTGATCAAAACTGTTTCCAGCTAGTTCGATGCTGTAAAATAACTATCTTACCATTGTTTTACCAGTGGAAACAACCCACCATTTCGCAGATTTGCCATGATTTTTCCAACCTTTCCATCCGTTTTTTGCTTGGAGACATCCCAGGGTCCCAGAAGGCCCCAGGGGGCCCCAGGGGGCCCCAGGGGGCCCCAGGGGGTCCCAGGTTGCACGAGCTCCGCTTCAGCGGCCTGGCCTCCTCCCACGCGCAGACGCTGGGCCTGGCACTGGCGGACGCGGCACAGCGGTCGTCGTTGCAGCGCCTGCGGCTAGAGGAG
>CAMXCT020001549.1:127500-137500 GCA_947184155.2 Cladocopium goreaui
ATGGAGACTGGTGTCATAGGAACCTAGCCACTTATCTAGAGCATGCAAGGTATCTAAGGTTGGCCATGGTTTGGTTGTCCTTGGTTTGGTCCAATAAAAGGGTTTAGCCACTTTCACTTTTGTGGCACTCCACATGGTGAAATTGACGCCATGCCTGGTGGGTTCTCCTGGTTCGAAACCCCAGAAAGTTGGGGGGGCATTTGTTGGGTGAACCGTTGGCTGAAGAGCAAATTGCCGCGCTTGCCTTCTACTTGGTGGGTCTATGAATCCCATCCTAATATCAAACACCACCTTTAGGTGGTCCCCAAATATGTGAACATCTCTAAGAAAAACCATGGTTTTTATTCTGTGGGTGTGGAAACAAGTGGATGGGATTAGAGTCGGGGCCTTCCCATGTGAAAAGTCCCAGCAAGGCGGGTCAACTGGTGGCAGAGCTCTTGCTGCTGGATGGCATGATATGGCATGGCGGGACTGGGGGCTGCCACACTTCAGGTTGATTTTCTGACCAGGAGGAAGTACTAAGTAAGGTATCCTCCACCCAGAAAACGTGGTGAGAATCTGAGTTCTGGGCATGATTCATGATGTATCCATTCAAACGGTGAACTTACGGTGGCTAAATTTCCAGGCAATTTCTGGGTGAAATCACATCCTTGATGGTCAAAAGCCCCTACCATAATCTTTGTCCGCGACCTCGGTCTTTTGCTCACCAGAAACATGGCTAAATGAATCTAAATGATGCACAAATGATGCACATTGGAGAATTTAAGATCATTTCTCACCAGAAACATGGCCAAATGAATCTACCCGCCAGTAAACTAACGTAACTATGGAACATCACCATTTTCAATGGGTAAATCCAATATAAATGGGCCATGTTCAATAGCTATGTTAAATTACCAGAGGGTATATCCCATTATTAATCATTAATATCCCATTGAATCACTATAAAATCCCATTGAATCACTATCCATCAAATCACCATAAAATCCCATTCAATCAATCTCAATGATCGCCTTTTTGAAGCCTCGTCCGATCGCCGAGGCTCCAAGTGCCATCCCTTGCCACGGTGGATCTCTCGGAGAACTTTCTGCAGGATCCGATCGGGAATGGCTTCGGATGAGTCACGCGATGTGTCGGAAAAGGCTGATGAATTCCCCAAAGGCTGGTTGGTATATAACCCACCGTAAAAAAGGCGGAAAATCGTGATTTATAGTGATTATAGTGATTATGATGGTATTATAATGGGAAATCATCAACAATTTATTGGGGAATATAGTATGTTATCCCAAATAGTGGTAGTATATAATCAACCGTAAAAAATGGGGGAAAATCGTGATGTTTCAAGTTTTTTTTCTGGATTTTATGGGGAAGTAATGATTATTAATGGGTAAAATAATTGTATATAATTGTTAATCATTGATAACAAGGGATAATAACATATGATCATGGGATAATAATGGGATACTAATGGCTAATCAATTGGTAATCTATGACTGGTTGGTGGTTTGGAACATTTGCATTATTTTCCATATTTTGGGAAGAATAACCCCAACTGACTTTCCTATTTTTCAGAGGGGTTCAAACCACCAACCAGATTGCAATGTTAGTAGGGAAAGATGGTGATAACTCTGATAACTGTGATAACGCACATTTTTGTAAAAATAATTTGTCAGACAAACTCGTATATATTTAAAATTTATAATTATTTATAGTTGGCAAGTATTTATGGAGAGTTTACCCCAAACAGAAATATGGATATAGCTGGTTTGAAGGAGGATAATTGGTTCATGTGCTGCAGGATTGACTGGTTCGTTGGGGTTTTAAGAATGCTGTGCCTAGTGCCAAAAATGGCAGTGAACTTTTGACTCATGCACAATGGATCCCAATGGATCTAAATCTTCGCATTTCTTGCAGCGATTGAAAGATGAACCGTGCCCCCTTGGTCAACCTGAAGCTCCATAGCAAAAGCGTTTTGGGGAAGATTCCTCGTTCACATTAAATACGGACATTTTATGACATTTTAATGTGTTTATAGGTCTTATCACTAGTAGTTGAATGTCAAGGAGGGGCAGAAGAAGCATCTTATGAATCTTATGGTTGAGTTGCCGGTCGCCAACAGTTGTATGCAGTTTGTTGATCCACTTCAGCTTAGCTGGCTTAGCCGGCTTCACCTGAAGACAGTGGTGGAATGACCCAACCATATTTATAGCCTTTTGTTGCACCATGTTATATACATAAGGCTGTTGAAGAGGGTTCAACATATCCCAACATGGCCTTTTTGTTGCACCATATGGTGAAGAGGCTTCAACTTGGGATATACGGATATACCACATGTTGCTGTTTTTTGGCCATATCCCAAGTTGAAACATCTTCACCGATGTCCAACATGGCCCGTTCCGCCAGGAGGAGGGGGCAGCCATGATCGCCAAAGTGCTGCGAGGCCGTCCAGAATGGGCTAAGGTGACCATGGTGGGATCACCTTTGGGGGGGTGAATCTCCACCTATTGGATTATTGGTACCAGTGGTACTTGGATTTTCTGGAGGTGATTTTGTGATCTTCCCATCTTGCACTATGGTATATCGAGACAATATCGGGAATTGATATTGTTAGTTGGATCTTTTGGGCAGGGAACACTTGTAGCGAGCCTCAAAAAAGAGAGAACGGTAAAAATCATTAAAGAATAGTGGTGAATTGTTGTAAACTAAACCTTCTCAACCTCGTTTGGCGGTAATTACTGTAAGTATATCCATAATAACCACCATATCAATCCATATCATGGTGTCAGCCAACAATACTCCAAAAGCGCTTCAGATCACCACCCTGACCCTCCAGTAAACTGAGATAGCTATGCAACATGCCAATTTAGTTCAATTTAGTTCAATTTAGCTATTGAAAATTGCCATTTACAGTTGATTTACCCAGCTATAATGGTGATTTTCCATACATAGCAAACTGATAGTTTACCAGAGGATAGCTGCACCCCATTCAAATCCCATCAAATCCCCAAGAATATCCAATGAAACCCCGGTTCTTCAACCGCCAATTTCCGGTTGATCCCCAGCCCAAATCTTCATCATCTTCCCCAAGAATGTTATTCATGGTACAATACGATATATAATCTATATCTCGAATCTCTATATATCTCGAATCTCTATATAATCTCTATAATCTCTATAATCTCTATATCTCTATATCTCTATATCTATATATCTATATATATATGTGTGTTTTAATTATATCTATATAACTATATATCTATATGTCTATATATCTATATATCTATATATCTAAATATCTTTATGTATATATATATATAACTATATCTATATCTATCCCCATATATATATATATATATCTATATCTATATCTATCTATCTATCTATCTATCTACCTACTTACCTAATCTACCTATATATATATATATATCTATATTAAAATGTATATATAAATGTATATATATATATATATATATAAATATATATACATATATATCCATATATCTATATCTATCTATATATTTACATATATACACTCATCATCATCATCATCGTCGTCATCATCATCATCATCATCATCGTCATCATCATCATCATCGTCATCATCGTCATCATCATCATCATCGTCATCATCGTCATCATCATCGTCATCATCATCATCATCAAAGCCATCATCGTCATCATCATCATCATCATCGTCATCATCATCATCGTCATCATCATCATCATCGTCATCATCATCATCATCGTCATCATCATCATCATCATCATCGTCATCATCATCATCATCATCGTCATCATCGTCATCATCATCATCATCGTCGTCATCATCGTCATCATCATCGTCATCGTCATCATCAGCATCATCATCATCATCATCGTCATCATCGTCATCATCATCATCATCATCGTCATCATCATCATCATCCTCATCATCGTCATCATCATGAGTTCTCCAAACCAGACATCCCAACTGTTTCCCCAGACCTCGCCAGGTAGACCCCTGGCTATGCGTCTCAGCCTGGACCTGTCCTCCAACGACCTCCGGGTGGCCGGCGCCAAGGCCCTGGCCTCACTGCTGGAGGTGGATTCTGTGAGGTGCACCGGGGTTTTTCGGGTTTTTCGGGGCAGTGGGGCAGCGGGGTTGCCATGTTACCCTCTGGTAAAACATACAAAAATAGGACTTTATAGTGATTTATGGTGATTTAATGGGACTTTATAGTGATTTATGGTGATTTAATGGGATTTTATGGTGATTTAATGGGATATTAATGGGATATACCCTCTGGTAAGACTAACAGTTTGCTATTGAAAATTGCCATAGAAATAGTGAGTTTTCCCATAAACACATGGTGATTTTCCATAGTTATGTAAACGTTTACCAGAGGGTAACATTTGAGTCAAACTTTGGTATGGAATCCATGCTGATATAAAGTATGGTATCATATTGTAATATATAGTTTTATATATATATATATATATCGTATGCATTTTGAGAAGGATTGGGATTATTGTGAAAAACAAATTGTTGGGATTCATCAACCAGAAACATACTTTGAACATTCTGGATGCAAGGTGGGGATGAAAGCGGCTCCACCTTTGGGATGCTTGACATGAAGAAGTGGGCTGTAGGCAATGCAAGGTGATGTTGAATATCTCCCAGCATTTGAGCAAACCTTAGGGGATGGTTGCTTAGCATAGAAATATATGATTGTGTTGAACATCTTGAATTGGTGGCTTCATCTCCGCATTTGGCGCTTGAAATCCCGTATTGTGGTTAAAAACTCAAGCTTATATGATCTTATATCCCTAAGTTTGATTGGATGATGTTGAAGTCCTTAAAGTTGAGATCTTGACAGATCTTGACCCCCCCTAGTTTTCATATGTCTTCATTGATTCCAACATATTCCATGGTTGAACCTTCTCACAGCCGGAGGTCGATGGAGTTGGCCTCCAATCGCTTGCATGACTTTGGCATCAAGGCAGCCGACGCTGGGGCAGGTCCCAGTCCCAGCTTTGTTTTTTTTTAAACCATGGTCCATATTTTTTTGGGATCATATACAAGATAGATCATTATAGTTGGATCAACATAATATTTTTGTCATACACTATTACATATTAATTGGATCTTACTTTTATTATCCATTGATCCACTACTTTTTTCAATTGATCCATCAATCATAATCCATTGTTATCTCTAGATCAGTATCCATTATCATTAGCCATTGTCATCATATCCATTGTCATCATCATCCATGAATCATATACTTTTCCATTAGCCAATAATGATGCTAATTACCCCATGATAGTGATGAAAAAAAACAGAAAATCAATGTGCAAAGCATGTTAAGGTGATCTGTTGCTATAGCAGCATAGCAACCCCGAAATAATACGCAGAACGGCCCTGGACACCTGGAAATCGGCAAATTCTTGGGGGGATTTTTGGATCTATCGTCATGCATTAATTCATTGATACAGCAACTCCCTGACAATTCCTGATCTATACTGGTTGGTGGTTTCAACCCCTCTGAAAAATGATGGACTTCGTCAGTTGGGATGATTATTCCATTCCCAACTGAATGGAAAGTCATATAAAATTCCATGGTTCCAGTCAGCACCAACCATAGTTCACCAACCAGATATCTATCGGTTTTTGTAGGATATTTCCCCATTCCCCATGTTCTTTTCCAATTCAAAATCCCTCGGACTGTCGAGAAAACATCCACCAGGCCATGGCGCAGGTCTTGAAAGGCAATCGTTGCCTGACTTTCCTGGGCCTCCAGGACGAGTCCGTGACGAGTCGGACGGCGGATGATGTGTTTAACCAGTAAAAAATTAGAGAAACCCTCTGGGTAAACAGCCACATAACTATGGAAAATCACCATTTTTAATGGGAAAATCCACTATAAATGGCAATTTTCAATAGCAAACTGTTAGTTTACCAGAGGGTAAACCCTCAACATGTCCAACTTTTATAGTGGAAACAATGTGGAAACATTTTTGTTTAACTATGATTTTTTGTTCGGGTCTATGTTAGTGAAAAGCCAAAAAGGTTACCTCTTGAGGGTCGATGGCCAGATTGGACTTTGATCATCATTTAACAAAGGTGTGATTGCTGGTACCCTCTGGTTATTTAACATAGCCATGGTATAGATGGCCCTAATCGAAATAGATGGTTTACCTAGCTATAAAATGGGTGGATCTTTCCATGGCAAACTGTTAGTCATAACCAGATGGTATCATTGTTATGACCCATTGATAGATGAGATGACCCACGCAGCAGGGACTTAATGCAGCAGGGTTACTTGGCGCAGAGAACCCCAGGAGAACAACATCAGTGATGAGGGGGTGACTGTGAGACACTGAGACAGAGAAGGGCCAACAGTGCTGCGGGCCAACCTGGCCTTATCATTTCACCTTTATTTGGGCTGATCACATTTGTTGGGGGAGTTGAAGCAGACCAAATTGGAATTGGTTGCGGAGCCGATAAGATCTTGGAAATGTTCTACTGGGGGGAGCTGGTGCGGCAAACTGTAACAATTGAGCCACAATTCAGCCACGTAGCTCCTCCATTGCAGTGAGATGCACCATGAGATGATAAACTTTGCACTCTTGGGAGCCTTGTGAACCTGATTGCCAGAGTAACTTCAGGCCTCCCAGAGTTCTATGTGGACTTCTGAACTTCAGTGCGTGGGTTACCGTCCAAGCATCATCCATGTTTTTCTTTGTTTCCTCCGCGAAGTAACGTGCCATTCACTTCGGGGCTCCAACAAACGAAGCGTGTGCTCGAAATTAGTAGCCCAAGAAACGGGGCAAAAACTCCAATCACCTCAAACTGCATTTGGTATGACGGTCAGGTGGTTATTTTTATCACGAAAGCTAGCGTCAGCTAGCTGGAGTCTTCTTGCTTTAGCAAGTATTCCGGGGGCTGCTCAAGGACATCACGTGATTTTTCACGCGAAATGGGGGGACCCCCCCACCACCACCACCATCACCACCATCATCATCATCATCATCATCATCATCGTCATCATCATCATCATCATCATCGTCATCGTCCTCGCCATCGTCCTCGTCATCGTCATCGTCATCATCATCATCATCGTCATCATCATCATCATCATCATCACCATCACCATCACCACCATCATCATCGTCATCATCATTGTCATCATCATCATCATCATCATCATCATCATCATCATCATCATCATCATCATCATCATCATCATCGTCATCATCATCATCATCATCATCATCATCATTGTCATCGTCCTCGCCATCGCCATCGTCCTCGTCATCGTCATCATCATCATCATCATCATCATCATCATCATCATCATCATTGTCATCGTCCTCGCCATCGCCATCATCATCATCATCATCATCATCATCATCATCGTCCTCGTCCTCGTCCTCGTCCTCGTCCTCGTCATCGTCCTCGTCATCGTCATCGTCATCATCATCATCATCATCACCATCATCGTTAATCAATTACATTTTATCATTGTTGGCAATTATTGGCATTATCACGAAAGCTAGCGTCAGCTCGCTAGAGTCTTCTTGCTTTAGCAAGTATTCCGGGGCTCCCCAAGGACATCACGTGCTTTTTCACGCGAAAGGGCCCCCCCTGCCCCCTCCCCCATATATATCATTGTTATATATCATACATCATATATCATTGTTGCATCCCCGTTGGGACGAACAATGCCGCGACACGATGATGACAGTCCCTCCGCAACTCACCTCTTCCCTTCCTTCTTTCTCCTACCCCGCTAGCTTTCGTCATCCACCCCCGGCCTCAAGTGTTATACAGATGTGTGTTGTATATATTTTCTTATATGTGAATGGGTAATTATTTATGTATAGGTATTTATATAGGGGGAAAATGCATGAATCATCCTCCAAACTTGGGGGGATACTCCAAGATGGTCATTCAATGCGGAAAATGATGAATTTCCACAGTAAGCCATGGCAGTTGGTCGTCCGAGTTGTTTGGCACTGGGCCCCATCCGATTGTCCTATTTGGGTTTCTTTGAACGTAGAGTTTCCCACACCATGATAATTTATCATAAGTTTCCTATATTCAACCTGTCTATGAACATGGTTGTTTTCATTCCTGCTTTGTGGACATAGCTCATTTTCATTCAGACACCCATATCATTTGGCCAATTTTGGCCAGGGTTCCAGGCCATCCCCATAACATCCACATGGTCCCTCTTGAAATTGCCATGAAATCGGAGACCGACAGAGGCCTTGTTGGAGGCCCTCTGTGAGAACGAAAAGTTGCAAACTTTGGAACTGGACCGGGGCACATTTGGAGGGCATAATGGGTTATATTATGAATCAGGCATCCACAATGTGTGTTTTTCCATCCACAATGTGTTGAAATATGTACCGTATATGATATTAATTCACAATTATTAGTGGATACTTAAATTATCATCTATTAATAATTTGATATTAATAGTGAATACTTATCATCTATACTATCTCTATTATTAGTGTATACTTATCATCTACTATAGATTCATCGTTCAAAAGTTGAGTACTCGTAAGTCCCAAGAAGATGCCGAACAGACATTTCCAGCATCTCGATGAAGGCTGGTGGGGATTCTGCTCATGGTTTCATCCCCAGAGGGGACGATTTTTTTGGCATTCCGAAATGGTGCAAGGTTGACGTCCTCAGATTCCACTTTAGCTAGTGATGTTACCCTCTGGTAATTTAACATAGCTATTTAAAATGGCCATTTATAGTGAGTTTTCCCATTAAAAATGGTGATTTTCCATAGTTATGTTAGTTTACCAGAGGGTAGAGTTTGTTGTCTTCCATCACAGCTGGTAGGAGAATGCCAATTGAGTACACACGGCAGTCGTAAGGGCTTTATATTGTTGGCATCATCGTGCTGGTTGTTCATGGTTGTTCCAAGTCTTTGAATATCTTTGAATCACACATTTTTCTGGGTAAATTATAACATATCATAACAACCTCACTGCTTCACCATAGATGGTTAGTAGGGATAGTTATCCCAATATTAGCCTTATCTTAGGTCAGTGGAATATTGATTAATATTGTAATTTGCCCAGATTCTTGGACCACCGCCTCCAGGACTACAACGCCATCAGCGACGCCGCCCTGGCCGCGCTGACGGCCGCCATGCCGACGTGTCGGATCACGTCTGCTGGCAATCGGCCGAAGCAACCAGGGATGATGTCGGGCTCCGTGACCGGCGGCTACGGTGCCTGATGCAGCGGATGGATTTTTCTTCAGAAAAATGTGCAGATGTTGTTTAATATGGTTCTAGTAGAAGCTGGATGTATACCATAGCATGTAAGAATTGCAATCAATATCATCAATTGCCAATTGAATATTGAGAGTGATGATAAACCGCCTTTGGATTTTGGGGTCATGGCACATCACTTTTTGGCAAGTCCATGTGGTGTGTCTGGTGTCTGATGGGGGGTCCGATGCAACGACCCAAAACGGGTCGGTGCTTGATTCATTGGTCGATCAGCGCTGCCTCCGAAAACCGGGGCCAGTGGCAACCAGCTACAGGCGCATCTCCTGGTCAAAAAGGTCTAGAGTCTGGCAGATGATGGATCTTACGTGAGCCACCTCAGACGGATGATACATCCTGCAGCCTTTTATGCATATTTCATAGACATAAAATATCCCTTTCTTTCTTGCTGTTGGTTTGCTTGTCTGTTCTGTTTCATATGTTTCATATGTTCCATTCCTTTTCTTGGAGTCTTCGGGCCAAACAGAATGGTCGTGCATGTCATGTCACTGGCTCGGAGGATTATGATCAAATCCGTGAAATTTCCCAATGCGGGCGGAGGTCGGGCAATTTTTTGGGCGGCTCACATTGGGAGACAGTCACTGGACTGGTTGAGACTGTACAAGGTGGTGCCCCATAGTTAGCTAAGTTGGTTTATAACTCCAATAACTTATGGTTTATGGTAGATATAACGAACTAGTTAATGGGGTTTATAAACCAACTTA
>CAMXCT020001549.1:142500-145775 GCA_947184155.2 Cladocopium goreaui
ACATTTGGAATCATTTGGATGATTTTCCCAGCCAGTCTTGGAAGCTTGTGACGCTTGGAAGCGACATCCGAGGATGTCACCGTCTATGTGCAGACATGTGGGACCACCGCATGTTTCGCTCTATGCTTGGACCTGTTCCTTGGGATCCCATTTATAGTGACATAGTGGTGACATCGTGGGGATAGTTGGTGCTTCACATCTTTTTTTGGGGGTTGAACTATGACTATGACCTTCGTCTCTTTCAGGGCTTGAAACCGCCAACTAGTTATATATATATATATTTATATTTGTTTGGGGGCTGGAGATGCAGAAGTCAACCAATTTTTTTTCGCATCCCTGGGCCAAAAACAAGCTGAGAAAAAAGGGGGATTCACCGAGGTCCAAGCTGGGCATCTTCCAGGTTTTTGTTGGTTTCCTTGGATGCCCCGTTTGAAAAATGATGAAATTTATGTGTTTTGATTGGTCTCCAGAAACCACCTGTTGTTTCTTTAAATATTCTCACAGGCTGAAGGCCATAGTCTCCACTATCCTCAATCTTGATGCTCCAGTTCTATCTTTATAAAAAGATTGGGTGGTCAAAATCCAAATTTTTGTGGCCCATCTTGCTGGGATTGTTTCTGGTTCTACCCCTGGTGCGTGTTGCAAGCAACTCCTTTTTACACGCTAACCCCATGTGGGTGAACCCCGACCCACAAACTTTTGTTTTGGGGCTACCAAACCTTTTTACACGCATGTTTTTACTCCTATATCGCAAATCGTTTGGGCGATGTTTTAGTCTCTTTAGCCATTTGTTTGGATGCTTTTGTTGCCCTTGTTTTGCGCCCAACTGGACGATTTGAGACTACAATGGTGCATATCCCAGGTGTTCCTTGCTGCTTTTCACTGTCTCCAATATGCCCTGATGGGCTCCATAGAGTGCCAGCTGAGAAGGTATTTGAAGCCCAAAAAGCACCAAATATAGTCTCAGAAGGTGTAATTGGAACCTTAGTGATTGATCATGATTGATCAAGTGTTGAATCATAATGAATCCCCGGGTTTTTCTGGCTGTTTCCCACGCTGGTCAGGTTGCCGCACCAGATCTCGGCGATGGCCCATACACTGGTAGGACAAAAGTTGCGCTTGTTGAGCTTCCCACAGTGAACATGGTTGGTTTCTTCTTCTGCACACCCTTTCCCCGTAGAATCCTAGCATGGAGCTTTGTCGTACCCCGGTCGCATTTTCACCCTCCAAAAGCTTTAAAATCTTATATATTTAAAAGAGGGTGATAATTGACCGTCCCACACCTGCCACGCAAAACGGACTTGAAAATGTGATCCGCGGGTGACCGAAATGGATGTTTTGTAAAGCTTTCAAGAAGCATAAACTTTGTTCCTCCTGAAGGGTACAAAAAGCTTATTGAGTGGGGATTGCCAAGTCATTTGCTGATTTTTGCACCTGCTTCAGCTTGGTCATTACTCCACATAACATGCTGTCTCCATCCTCTTTGTCTGCACTGCTACACATGTGCCGTGCACGCACTGGTATGGACAAAAGTCTGCGATTGTTGGCTTCCCCCGTGAAAATGGTTGGTTTCTTTCTGCACCACCCTTTCCCCGTAGAATCCTAGCATGGAGCTTTGTCGAACCCCGGTCGCATTTCCACCCTCCAAACGCTTTAAAATCTTATATATTTAAAAGAGGGTGATAATTGACCGTCCCACACCTGCCACACAAAACGGACTTGAAAATGCGATCCGCGGTTGACCGACATGGATGTCTTGTAAAGCTTTCAAGAAGCATACACTTTGTTCCTCCTGAAGGGTACGAAAAGCTTATTTAGTGGGAATTGCCACGTCATTTGCTGACTTCTGCACCTGCTTCAGCTTGGTCATTACTCCACATAACATGTCTGTCTCCATCCTCTTTGTCTGCACTGCTACACATGTGCCGTGACGCAGGGTACAAAAAGCTTATTTAGTGGGATTTGCCAAGTCATTTGCTGATTTTTGAACCTGCTTCAGCTTGGTCATTACTCCACATAACATGTCTGTCTCCATCTTCTTTGTCTGCACTGCTACACATGTGCCGTGACGCACTGGTTAGTGGTTAAGGACAAAAGTTTGACGTTGTTGAGCTTCCAACAGTGACAGGGTTTTGGTTTATTCTTATGAACCACCCTTTCCCAGTAGATTAGAATCCTAGCCATGGAGCTTTGTCGTACCCCGGTAGCATTTCCACCCTCCAAAAGCTTTAAAATCTTATATATTCAAAAGAGGGTGATAATTGACCGTCCCACACCTGCCACACAAAACGGACTTGAAAATGTGATCCGCGGTTGACCGAAATGGATGTTTTGTAAAGCTTTCAAGAAGCATAAACTTTGTTCCTCCTGAAGGGGACAAAAAGCTTATTGAGTGGGGATTGCCAAGTCATTTGCTGATTTTTGCACCTGCTTCAGCTTGGTCATTACTCCACATAACATGCCTGTCTCCATCCTCTTTGTCTGCACTGCTACACATGTGCCGTGACGCACTGGTAGGACAAAAGTTGCGCTTGTTGAGCTTCCCACAGTGAACATGGTTGGTTTCTTCTTCTGCACACCCTTTCCCCGTAGAATCCTAGCATGGAGCTTTGCCGTACCCCGGTCGCATTCCCACCCTCCAAAAGCTTGAAAATCTTATATATTTAAAAGAGGGTGATAATTGACCGTCCCACACCTGCCACACAAAACGGACTTGAAAATGCGATCCGCGGTTGACCGACATGGATGTCTTGTAAAGCTTTCAAGAAGCATAAACTTTGTTCCTTCTGAAGGGTACGAAAAGCTTATTTAGTGGGAATTGCCACGTCATTTGCTGACTTCTGCACCTGCTTCAGCTGGGTCATTACTCCACATAACATGTCTGTCTCCATCCTCTTTGTCTGCACTGCTACACATGTGCCGTGACGCAGGGTACAAAAAGCTTATTGAGTGGGGATTGCCAAGTCATTTGCTGATTTTTGCACCTGCTGCAGCTTGGTCATTACTCCACATCTACCGGTCCTGTCTCCATCCTCTTTGTCTGCACTGCTACACATGTGCCGTGACGCAGGGTACAAAAAGCTTATTTAGTGGACATTGCCAATTCATTTGCTGATTTTTGCACCTGCTGCAGCCCGGTCATTACTCCACATAACATGTCTGTCTCCACCCTCTTTGTCTGCACTGCACACATGTGCCGTGACGCAGGGTACAAAAAGCTTATTTAGTGGAAATTGCCACGTCATTTGCTGATTTTTGCACCTGCTTCAGCTTGG
>CAMXCT020001550.1:0-2500 GCA_947184155.2 Cladocopium goreaui
AGGCTTATAACTTATAATGTTAAATGGGGTAGCCCCTTATGCAATGAATAAATAGCAAAAAAAAACTGGGATAACATTGGTGCCAAAATATTCCACCAGGGGAATGCAATGATGCAGAACCATCGGGCCAAGGATGGGAAGTGATGTCGATTAACTGATTGCCATTGCCATGAAAATATTGATCCACTTGGGCAAACCCAAGGTATCATGCAGGTTTATTTGGTTGCAACTAGCTGAGTGCTGCTGCAATTCCAGGAATCAACCCCCAACCTGCCAAAACTAGCAAGGAAAAAGCACATATACACACAAATGAAAGTGTTGGGACTTGGGACAACCGCATGCCAACATATATGCCAGCAAATTAACGGCTATCCATGGCTATCCGCTCAAAGTATCTCAAAGTTAGGCACCCCAAGAACTGAAGAGTTTCCAATTCCGCTACGTTCATAAGCCATTTAATGACCCCAAGATCCCCAAGAAATAGGCAGTCATTGCCACTCAACCACCCACGGTTGGTCAAACTGTCGCCGCCCCACAGCACCTGTCCAACTGATCTTCAGTCAAGAATTTTCGCATCCTGCCTGGTGAGGGGCAGCTTGAGCAGCTAAAGAAAAAAAAAAACAGAAAATCCCTCATATCCGGCGCTTGGTGGCCGTTCATAAGCCAATCATCAAAAATATACATACGTATAAATATAACTATATATGTATATATATATATATATATAACATTATATTATATATAACTATATATGTATAATTGTGTATATATATATATATACCGTATAACAGCTTTTACTCACAAAACGTCTGCAGTGTCAGCCCATGTCAGCAATTCATAGTAGCCGTGACTTGCCAAGCCCCTCACCCAACTCGCATCTACCGCGCGGCGGTGGCCGCGGCTTCGCCGCGGCTTCGCCGCGGCTTGAGGCGTCAGCTGTGGGGCGGAGGAGATGAACAATAACAATACATGTGTGTCCTGGAAATCTAAGGGTGACCTTTGTGTGAACATGTTCTGCATATTTTCTGGATTGAACCTGGTATGTGATGAGATGTGTTTTTCAGATGCTTCATATATCCATGAACTCATTTTTTACGGTGACCCTTCCACAAATAGGGGCTTAACTCCAAAAATGAAGGTTGACAGCCCCGTTAAAAACCCTGTAACCAAGAATGTTCCCCCCATGAAGAGGGATCTCATGGGTCATGAGAAAGCAAACATGCCTTGAATCTTGAACATAGCGACATAGCCCGTCTTTAGTCACATTTATTTTTTAAAAAAACACAGCCGGCCTAGTGCCCAAGAACAGACCCAACCTTCACAATTGGCCCATGGTTTTCGCAGATTTGCACGATCTAAAAAAACGGGTTCCACGATCCAAAAAAACGGGTTCCACTTGAAAGTGCCTTCATTTGATCATTGACAAGGACCACGGATGATTTCCCAACTGGAAAGGAAATCCACGTGTCTACCGGCATGGGCTTCCCCAACTTATCGATTTTGATCGTCACGGGTTTGCCACCCTGGGCCAGGTGGCTGGGACTGAATTTCTGCTGTCAACAGCCTTCTGCTGGTGAAATCATTTCTTCCACTGGATATGAATGAAATAACCCCTACAAACGCTGGTTTAGTATTAGATCTGTTAATTTTGGAAAGTCATATGGTCTAAAATATTGGGGGGATGAAATATATTTCAATCAGTAGCCCTTGGGGCCAATTGGTGGGAGCCTTCATCATGCAGTGGTTTTTTTTTGGAGGCTGGGGCTTGGGGGTGAATCACACATCAATAGAAATACCGTTCGGCACTTTGACATTGCATTGGAAAACGGTCCATTCATAGATGTCTTGCTCATTAAACATGGTGATTACACATTGCCGTGTCGGTTTAGAAAATGGTAAAATCTCATTAAAATCTTTATTATAAATCCCTGTGATGGTTGATATATCCCCATTATTTCCGACTACCATTGTTGACCACTATTAATATCACTTAATATCCAGATATTCTCCAATCCTTGTCTATTTAAATCGATGATATTCACCATTAATGATCGTTATTAACGCTTATTCACCATATATATATATATGGGTGTGTCTGAAAATAGTGTATCCCTAAACCCAATGGTTAATGATCATTATCCCTATTAAATGGATATTTCATTGGGAATATACCCAACATTTTCAGGTCCAAACCCATATATATTCCCCATATATTAATAGATTATATTCACCATTAATGATATTCCCACCATATATATGTATACATATATATATAATATTCCCATATTTTGTCCATTATTAACCGCAGGGTAAACTGCATGACGCAGTTTAAGCCGCCTGCCGCGGGGACCAAGACGGCGTGGCGTCCCTACGCTCGGACAAAGGCTGGGCTTGCCTGGTGAGGGCGGCGGCAAGCGATGGTATGGCCCGTTGAGTTCGATGATTTTTTGCGATTTACCCTCTGGTAATTCAACAGTTTGCTATTGAAAATGGCCAGTTA
>CAMXCT020001550.1:7500-145707 GCA_947184155.2 Cladocopium goreaui
GATGATTGCTTGATATATCTTGATATTGCGTGGCAAACATCATGATCATATATCAATATATATCATATTCACTCCAAAACAAACTTACACATGTTCCCTTGCCATCTATCACTGCTATCACCATGACTGCCATGCCAATGACCATCAGCTCAGCTCAGGAAGCGCCGGATACTTTGGTATCCGACATCTCTCCGAAGGCGCTCCAAACAGGCGGACAGGCGGCTGCATGGAATTTCTGATGCTTGGTTGGCGGGGAAATTCGCCTGTCAATAGCTGCTGACAGAACAATTCTGTGTCAGTTCGTCTCCAGAACTACTATGGGATGCCACCAACATGTGATCCTTGCTAACAGATCTAACAGACAATTTTCTACTAAATGGTGCTCAAGGAAGACCAAGGGCTGGCCTGACATGTACAACTAAACTATTCAGAAATCATCCGAAAACATCATGGGGAGAGAGCGTCCTTCTCCCCCAAAAAAAGGGAAATCAACACGTATCAACCTAACAACTGTACGCCGGTTCTTAGTGTGGCACAAATCACTTCGCATCACTTCGCATTCACTTTTGGTTTTCCATCTTCAAAAGGTAAATCAATGTAAATCATCTATGCATGGGCCGTTTCCTTTTACGTGAAATTATCCATGACATAACAAAAATCACCTACAGCAGTATTTCTTCACGAATCCCTTCGCCGTTAAGCGCACCCCGGCACCCCTGCAAAAACCCAGGGCTTTCATGGAGGGATTTACACATTTGACTGGAACTTAGACTTCATAAACTTAACATGAAGGGGGAGATGGGATTACCCTACTGTTCTTCGCCGCAAGCATCGCAAGCCTGCCCGGAAAACATGGCATGTTTTTTTCACCAAAATGTAAGATGAAGCTGCCAGCGCTGGGATTGTTTGAGGATGGTGCAAATCAGTAGATCTAGGGCTACCCTACCATATTTTATCATATCTTATAATATTTTGAAACAAACCCCGCTGAGGATTGGGCTTCATTCCTTTGGAATGAAGATCTCATAGCGGTCAACTTGGACCGCCACATTTCTTCGTGGAAGCACACGCCCGTATTGGTCAAAGTCTGTCGGCCGCCTGTGTAGAACCAAAGGAGCGCTAGGGGAACTCAAGAGTGATATGGAACTTTCGAACAGGAAAGGTTAATTTTTCAGACCTGTAGAGCAGACTTGCTTTAAAACCTGATATAATTTCTGTAACTGTAACTTGATAGGAACATCCGGCCATGCCACAACAATCACAATACTAGAGACTCTCCAGCAATCAAACATGGCAATGAAAAGCACATCTAGTTCGATGATTTTCCCAGCTACAACCCTCTGTTTAGTTCAGTGGTTTTCCAGCCAGCAACGTTTGATGGCACCGCTACGGGTTTTTCGCCAATTGGGGGACGACTTTGCAACAATAATCACCACCATCATTTTGAGGTTGGCCAGTCAGATCGAACTAGGAAGCCAAATGGTAAAAGTTTTCCACGAGGGTGTGTGTGTGTATGTATATATCATACATGTGTGCGTGAAATGATAAACATATATTTCCTATAACTTTGCATTTGATATATGATAAAAATCATGTATAAATATATACATATATATGGATGTATGACCGGGAAAACGATGATATATGATATATATATATACATATAGCTAAATTAAGGGAATTCACCAACCTGAAGATAGCTTAACAAGGCCATTCGGATCCATTCAAGGATGATTTCCCTTCCTACGTAAATCATTCCAGTGACGTCACGGCGTGAGGTCATTGTAATTCAACCGTATATGTGTAATATATAAATATCTTTAAATATAAATATATATGTATACATACGTAATACATACCTATATATATATATATGTACATATATATTGAAATACATCCTATGGATCCAAACGCCTCCGGTACTTAACTCCCCAAATCATACCTCAAACACCCTCAAACACTTCCTAAGGTACTGGGATGCACATGGATGTATATTCTCATTTCCCTCCACTATCTCTAAGCCCTCCAGCTGTGTGATGCTGTGTGTATATCTTCGTCAAGCAACGCGTCTGGATTCCGCGCTCCGTGCCCTCACAGTGAAGCTGCACTTGTGCCTTCCTGGCAGCCGTGGTCATGGGCAAATCTCTTGGTCTGCAGCAAAACGCACCAGGTTATCATCCCATCTTTGGAGCACATGGGGAACCGTGGGCCATTCAGACTTGGATCACCATTCACAAAAAAACAATGAAAATTGAGTTTTTCACAGAGACAGGGTGTCAGTATTTCCTGACAAATATTGGGGCCCTTATTGGGGGTTAAGTAAAGCTTTTCATGAACCAAGCCTGAATCAAATCTGTTGGACGGCTACCCTATGACTTATGAAATATATATATATATACTCTTCCAACCTGCTTTGAAGCTCCGGTCTTTATGAATGATTATATTACACTATAAGTAAAATTTGATATAGATGGCTAACCTGGAGGCATGCCTCACATGATTGCATCATATGCTATAGCTGCTATAGTAATAATATGCCACGTACAAGTCTCAAAAAAAGTGTCAGAAAAAAAAGGCCGGCGAATGACCCACCAGTCGCCAAGCCTTGAATGATTGAAACAAATCCGAGTTGTATCAGCCCTCGCTAAGTTTTTCAAACATGTTATGTGTTTTGGATTTCAAAACATTTCAAAACCAGATTTACCCTCTGGTTATTTAACATAGCTATGGAAATGGCCCATAGAAATAGATGATAAGCAGGATGATTTACATAGTAAACATCGTGATTTCCCATGGCTACGTCAAAAATCACCACAGGCGAATGATCCCCCGGTGTTTTCCAAACATCGGCGCCTGAAAATCCTTGCCGTAGGGGCTCCCGTCCCAGGTGCAACAGCTTCCATGGCCTGGATCAATGGCCATGACTCAGGAACCGATTTATTGGAGGTACCTGCCATATATTTCAGGCCTACCCTCTGGTAAACTAACATAGCTATGGAAAATCACCGTTTTTAATGGGTAAATCCACTATGGCCAGTTTCAATAGCTATATTTGTTTACCAGAGGGTACCTGCCATCTATTTGAAGCTTATATATATATATACATTTATTTATTTATTTATTCATTTATTTATTTATTTGTATATAAGGCCTCTTTTTGAGGGAATATCCCCACAATTTTAGGATCCTGAAATTCCTATTGAATAGACGTCATCAATTCACAAAGAATAATGGTGTTATGATAAAACCTGTTAGGATCCCAGAGATGGAACGATTTCGTGCACCCGGCCTGTCTCCGTGGGAACCACCTGAGCGGAGACAGGATACATTTTGGGCGATGAGTCATCGCCTCATGTGACGCCAGGATCCTGCAGTGTCTGATCCGCGTTCCAAGTGGCACTATTGACTTCTACAACATTGCGGCTGCTCTCACTCCCAGTTCCTCAAGTCGGGCGGATATGGAGACCCACGGCCCACCGCAAAAAAAAGAGGATTCTCCTTCCAAAGTGTTTGAAACCACATAGCCAACAGAATATACAAGGCCATGAACACCACCAATTTGGTTGTTCATCGGTTTTTGGGGAACGAGTCTACTGTCAATGCTCAATGCTTTGGACACTACCTTCTCTAGACCCAAAACAACTCATAAACATGGGACAAAACAGGAATGAAACTATGAGTTGGGCGCGCACATATCGAAATAGAATCACGTTATTTACTTCATGGTTCATTCAAGTTCATTCATTCAAATACATACACGCATGCAAATATATATATATATATATATATTATATATATATATATATACAATTGTAAAATATATATAATATATATATATATGTATATAATTTGCATATTATACATATCGGTGCACAGTTGCCAGTTGGTCAGCCCACAGACCCTGACCAAAGGTCGGCAAATCTTTTCTTTATCGTTGTCTGCTAGGGATTTTGATCCATCCAAATCAGACACATGAATCATGGTGCCAAACACAACTATCACATTGTTGATTGGCATATATATATATATATATATACATATTTACCTCCATAATCTCTCCATTATATCCCCATAAACCGATTTGTTCCACCTCACATCACCAGCCTGACTCCTGCCATTTTACCAAATAGCCACCTGACTCGGTTTCCCAAAAACCGTGGCAATCTTTACTGCAGGATAATCCGTTCAAGAGAAAAACTGTGAAATGTCTAGATCAAAAAAACATAGTATAGGAAAGATAGTGGTAAACTTGCCATGGTTTATCAAAATACTTAACATTCAAACATATTCAAACACTGAAATGCGTCCACGATCGGCGACACCTCCTTCCGGCTGGTCCGTGATCGGCCTGGTGGCTGTCACATGCACCCCCCATCTTTTCGTCGAAAAACAGAAAACAAACTCCCACTTAAACGAAGTCCATGACGGAATGGCAGTGAAGAATCTCACTCATGTGAGTCATTCAAAATACCCCAGTAGCCAGGCTGCCCATGAAATATGTTACGTTGGTTGAAAACGGGTTCCCAATCCTGGCTAGTTCATAATCCCCAGTGGACCCCCAGGAACGCAGAATTCTCGATTCAACAACTCAACAATGTTATTTTGAACGGCTCATGCGATGTGTGGCGAAAAATTGGTCAGATAGGTCTCAACGATCTGGTTGGTCAGACGGTCAGACCCATCATTTTCTTTGATTCACATATGGGGGGTTCTTAAGTCATGAGGAATGAGAAATCCCCAGTCGTCACCATGGTTGTTAACCTAAGTCATGGTCATGACGACTGGATGAGAACTGGGGGTACTATGACTCAGGAAACCTTCAAAGCATGCAACAATGTCTTGGTTTCAACTGGCCACCAGTGAAGTAGCTGCCTGCTGTTCTTCAGTGCTTGTTCTTGGAGGCGAACCATATCCTTGAAACCGCCGCGGCGGCAAAAGAACAGCTAACCTTTTAGCAAACACGTTGCAACATATCAGCATTATAATCAGCTACTGAAAAAATAGAAGTTCAAATTGAGCAAGAAGTTTAACATAGCGCAACCACGAAACATTTGATCATTTCACCATGAAAACATTTCAGAGCTCACCACCTGAATGATCCACCTCGGGGTCGATTCTAATACTTTTATTCAGCCCACGACCAGAGGGAACAAAAACCTGATGCAATCCTCACCGGTGGTTCTGCAAACACTCACCGGTTACAGTGATATCTTAAACTCATCTTGGATGCACCATACCCAATATGGATTCAACAAAGCCACATGTAAATTGCTTGGCTATATCTCCCACAGATATCTCATCGATATCATGAAAATATGAGAGATAACTCGTTGATAAACCTGAATCGCCCGGAGTTGTCGCCCGGGATAATCAGAAAAAAGTATATACCCCCAAGATACCAAGTATTGATAGATTATGTTCCCAGTATACCGAGTATTCACATGATATCCGTAATATGATGCGTTATTATGTATGGTTCATTACAGTCAGTCCCGTTCTTTCATGCTAATATCCGGACCAAATCCCAAATATAACATAATAAGTGTGACAACCCAAATAGCTATTTAATTAACCAAAGTAGTTTTTTTCGCTTTGAGGATGATCCCCCGTGCAGTTTCATCATTCCAGTAACGTGTGAAAAAAAATCCTCATCCATCCCAGGATGGCAATCCAATCCTACTTTTGACTATGATTGGTGTTGGAATTATTTATATCTATGTTCACTTGTAACAAAAATATGTAAATATGTACATATATATATATATGTATAGATGCATATGGCCATTCATATCCATTAAATCATTGAGACGATTCCATTAAATCACAATTTTGACTGATCAAATCCAACTGACCAACTACCCTCTGGCAAACTCAGAGTTTGCTATTGAACATGGATATTTCGTCCGTTGATTTACTCATTAAGAACGATGATGTTCCATCGTTTTTTTCTATTACCAGAGGCAATTCGCCCATAAAAACCATGGATTTTCCACGAATTCGCCTTCTGCATCCCTCGGATCATCTTTCTTAGCTCCACCACATCCTGGATCGGGATCCATGTTCCGGAGAAAAAATATGGGGGTTTTAGCATCAAAACATCTAGCAGCTTCAGCAAAAAAAAACACAGTAAAAACACCTGTTTACCCAAAACAAACATGTTTTTTGTGTTCATGGTTCGTTATTGATCATATATGGTATATCATATAGGTTTAACGTTTACCGAATAACAGGCATTAAGAGGTGTATTTTGCGCAACAAACCTATGGCCACACAAATAATTTTAAATACATGAGGTCGCCGCTGCTCAGCTGGGATTTAACATGTGTTTTTTCCACCATTCTCTTTTGCCTTCCAGGCATCTTGCAGGCATCTACATGCACGAGCAGCTTGCAAATGCCTTTCGAACCAGTTGCCAAATATTGCCAAATTGATCTTTCCATCAGTGGGATTTCACTATGAAAAATTGGGGCACCTATATATACCTATTCGAAAATCTCCTGTACATATGGTGGATATATTGGGATATATACAATAAGATGGTATCATCGAAATATAATGAGATACACAACCATCGGAAGCCTCAAGGAGAATCCCCAAAATGTCGGATGGTGCTCATTTGGGTTCCACCTGACGGGTTATAACAATCCCTAAGCTACAAGTTGGCTAACCCTCTTTCAGCCTCTTCCAACGGTGGCGTTTTTAGAACCCCTCGATGTTCAAAATATTGATTTGTGACTCTGGATTCCTGAAAAGTGGGTGGCTTCAACAAAACCCCCAAACTAACTGTTCCAAACTGATCAAACTGCGGATCGTCCATCGTGGTCCCAGATGTCTCTACGGACTACGGACCCTTTTCTTTTCCGGATGACATGGAGCGAAACGTTGTCCCATTTTTGTTCCACTACAATGGATGCTACCAAGCTTAGTTCCTGGGGTTTTGGGGTGGTAGCCGTCTGGTGGCCGCTGATCTGTTGAAGATTCATATCCATTCCGGTCCTTCCGTGTTTTTCTTGCTGCCCTTTGCATATTCATAAAATTCCTTAGAATCAGTAGGAATAATATGGAATATGATCATTGGACATTTCAGGACCCTAAAATAGAGGTACTGTACAAAAAGCACCATGGGGTATATCCTGTTGATGGCCATTGATGTCGGATTTTTCAAGGTGGCCTTAAATTGGGCATCACGACTCATCGCCCCAATCGCCACAACTGGAACGTCCCAAAAGAACTCGAGACATTTGAGGATTGTCCGATTGTCCATTTCCACCTTTGAATATCTTGAACATAGTCGTAAGCATATTAGATAGGTCGACACATGTCAACACTCCTACCATTGGGCTGATATGGTAGGTTCTGGTACCAAAAAAGGCCGGCTCCTTCACGGTGGCAGTGTTGCTTCCCCGCAGCCTTGGAGCTCGAGTTTGGGAACGGAGCATTTGAGCCACGAAAAATGCTTGGGAAAGGCCTTCACTTCATTCAACAAATTGCTTGGTTGAAGGGAAAATTCAGAGGGTGAAACATGGTGAAACATGATGAAACATGGGTTGGGAATGGTTGGGATTGATTGACGGGTGATACTTTGCCAGTAGCTTTAGCAGCTATAACAAGAACATTGGTGAGATTCCCCATCCCAATTTGACCCTGAAATATCCTGAAATGATGAAGTACGCATGGGTCTGCCATGCTGATCCTGAGCAACAGAGTATGCTGGAAGTGGAAGGAAGGAAAAAACAGTTTTTGAGAGTTTGAGAGCTGGTCGAAGGTGAAGGTTGCAGACAAAAAACGGCATCAAAGTATGACTGGCACAAAGCTACACGTTTTTTCTCCAGGCCAACGGGTCAGGTGCTCGGTTCATGGATGTTAGCGGGCAAATGGATGTCCATGCTCCCCAAATATTGTAGTACAACATGGTTACCAGGGAAAAAACTACGATTTTGGGGTGGTTTATAACTTAAACTAATGTTTGAATATGTTTAAATGGTTTATGACATTGGGTTTACCACACCTCTATTTCGTGACGAAGTCAGAAGGGCCCCTGAAATATTCCCAATAAGGGACTCCAAAATCAACAGGTCCTCCAATTCTAAATCAGGGTTTCGATTGGGAGTACACAAAAAAAAAACTGACTATGAATTAGGAGTGTCGTCCCCCAAAACAATGCCAAACTGCGAGAAAACTTGATAGCCCCCCACCTGGTAAACCTGTAAAGCAATTTCACTAAAACTCTCGCGTCAACGTTGCCAAGCAGCCCCAGCACCACTTCCACAAACTCGTCGAAACTCATCGTTGGTTCCAAACCAGACTTCGCGGAGCGAGAGTCCTGGCTGATCAACGTCCACCGGGGATCCCCCGGGGTCTTAAGCGACCCAGAGGAGCTTGCCTTGAAGCACGCGTCCACCGTCTCCATTAGCGTCTCAGCATCCACACCTGCGTCGTGACAAATAGTCATAGCGGCTAATCATGGCTAAACATGGCTAGTAATCGTTGAGAATGGTCAATAATAATAATAATAATGCTATTAATCATTATGATTACATAACAATGAATATTCATATATTTTCAACATACAGTGGGTGGAAGAAATCCTGCACAGGTTGATATGTCACGGTTTATCCCATTATTATAGGGTTTCAAACTTTGGTGGCGCAGGAATTCGCAACCATCCACAATATTTCTGATCAACCACATTGTTTGGGTGCTGTTTTTTCAGCCAAAAACTTAATTATCTCAATGATCCAAATGAAATTCAATTATTGGGATCATGCCCGGATCAGCTGGTGACGACCAACCTGGCGAATGGTGATAGCAATGGATGACCTCTCATGACCTTGTGAACCTTGAGGGCTTTGGACACTCGTTCAATGGTTTCTTTTTGCCCTCTCAAAACCAGTTTCAAGGGAACATCAAAAACCCATGGGGGTCCCGCGGCTTCCTGAGGTTTGACCCAACAAAAAAAACCAGGCAGCACCGTTGTTGGTTGCAAGGTCTAGGTATTGGCAGCACCGGGCCCGACGCCTATGAGTTTCAGGGATGACATGGCATGTTGGCCGCAAAGGATTGCAACCAATTCCTGGGAGCTCAGCAGTTTTGCTGGGAAAACTCACAAAAATGCCATGGGAATCCACAGGGAGTGCACCCTTGTTAAGCTACCCACCCTTTCAATGGAATTGGCCAGTGGGGTCCAACCTGGTCCAGCCCCTTTTTGGGGACTTTTGTTGAAAAGAATAAACATTCTCCGCTACCCCAGCCAGACTATTGACAAGACATCTCTCCATTCATTCATCCACTCTACTTAGCCATGTTATTGGCTAGCTGGTAGTTGGAACGAGAACATGTCCCAACCAGAACTGAGATAAACATTAACATGACTAATAAACACACACACGCGCACACACACACATATATATATATATATACATATGCATACTTATGTATATATATATATGTGCGTATACATATCACACAAATACATACATATATATATATATATATATGTTTGACTAAATATAAAAACATGTAATATATACATTAAATTATATATAAGTGTGTGTTAAATACATATTTATTGTATATATTAAATATTATATATTTATTATATTTCATATATTTATATACTATGTTGTATTTGATAATATTAAGTTATTTTATATCAGATTAT
This sequence comes from Cladocopium goreaui, assembly GCA_947184155.2. Lineage (NCBI taxonomy): Eukaryota > Dinophyceae > Suessiales > Symbiodiniaceae > Cladocopium > Cladocopium goreaui. Next base: position 17,162 of record CAMXCT020001550.1, read on the forward strand.
ACTTTACTATATTATGTTATATTATGTTTTGTAATTTGATATGATACATTAAAGATAAACTATTTATTATAAGTATATTTAAATATGATATATATATATATATTATATATAAATAATTATATATATGATATTACATATATATATATAAATATTATATATACATAAATATGAATCACTCAATAAACAAATAATAGAATCGAATATACAACTGCGTATCTTTCATGGGTGAGCAAACCCACTTAGCTAGGCTAACTCCATCATGTCGATTTTAGGCTCCTCTCATTTGAAATCATGTCATGTTATGTTACCATGTCATGTCGGCAAGGGTGGTTTATGGCCTAGCCACCTGGCCATATCCGAAATCAGAAATTTGCAGGCACGTTTTCACCCCCATGCTGTCCGGTCTTCGTTGGCCAGGACAGACAGTCATGGGTTCCTGGCCCCCTGCTGATGCCCTTTGATTCAGGGCTTTCCACACACACCAAGACGCTTGGGCACGATTTTGCGAACCAGAAAAGTGGTCCTCAATGTAGCGTGCTGCTTCCCACTGTGTTGTGTTGTGACATGGAACATGGTGCTCAAATGTCTGTGACGTTGCGTGGCTTGCTCCAACATAAAACCAAGGGAAGTTTCACGGCGCTCAGCGCAAGTTCCGCGGAAAAGGCCGATAACAGCAAACCACTGCATCAGAGTTTCCGGCTGTTCAGCAAGCAACCAACGACCGACAAACAAGGCTTGTAACGGCATGGTGCTGTTTCCCTCAGTGCTGGGTCGTGACATGGAACGGAGTGCGCAAATGTCTGTGTACATGGGTCGCGGGTGTCACCAATGAAGAGTGGCGTTTTGCTTGCTCCAACAAAAACCAAAGGAAGTTTCACGGCGTTCAGTACAATTTCCACTGAAGAAGGCTGACCAAAAAGCAAACCACTGCATCACAATTTCCGGCTGTTCAGCAAGCAACCAACGACTGACAAAAAAGGCTGGTAACGGCATGGTGCTGTTTCTCTCAGCGCTTGGTTGTGCCTTGCTAGGTGAACATGAATCGTGGATGGCACGTTGAAATCTGGGGATGAAAAATCTGTATACTGGCGAATTCTGAACATGTAATCTGGCGATGTCTGAAAGACTCTGCTTCTGCTGGAGAATTCTGATAAGAAACGTCTGGATGCTTGTGCGGAATCTGCTTCTGGCAACATGATGTCTGGGAAATGTTGAGAGTAATCCGGTTTTCGTGGTGGACGCACCACCAAGCTTCCCCGGCACTTTCTTAGAGATCCGGGTGCATGAAAGACACACTTGGATATACCCCAAAGGGAGAGGATGAAATGAGATGAAATGAAATCATTTAATGTTATGTTACCATGTCATGTCGGCAAGGGTGGTTTATGGCTTAGCCACCTGGCCATATCCGAAATCAGAAATTTGCAGGCACGTTTTCACCCCCATGCTGTCCGGTCTTCGTTGGCCAGGACAGACAGTCATGGGTTCCTGGCCCCCTGCTGATGCCCTTTGATTCAGGGCTTTCCACACACACACACACATTTACAGATACACACACAAACATCATCGCACGCACACATGCGCATAGAATATATATATATATATATATCAAAGGTACCCTAGGGATCCCTAGGGTAAAGTAACATAGATGTGGAAAGCCAATGGTTTCCGCAGTGATTTCCCCCTGGGACGCCCTGCAGATCGTTGAATCCGGTCGGCGTCTCCCATAAATTGACAGATGATATCGCTGACCCACTGCACCTTCACCGATTCCCTGGCATGGTGATTGAAGCAGCAAAAACCGATCTCCATAGGTTTTCAATGGGAAAGTGATGTACCCTCTGGCGATCTAAACGTTTGCCGAAAGTGGCCATGAAAAGGGGTACTGTTTAGTCATTTAATTGTCATCTAGACATGGGTAGTTTCCCATGATGGTTTTTGTATCAACATTTGGTCCCATTGGTCCCTGAGTGTAGGTTAACAAATTGTGTTGATTAAACAGATATTTGGTGATGTTCGAATGAACACAACAGGAAATAGTTAATCAATTATCGTTATCGAAATAGTTTGTTCATATGTTGATATGTTGGAAATAGTTCTCCACCTTTTGGCCATCCAAACATCCCAGAAGCTTGCCATACGGCCGGCCCCGTTTTACGAAGCCCAACCGGGGGGGGGCATCAATCTACTCATGTTGAGTGCCCAACAAAAACATGGCTGTTCAATAGCATAGATGGCCCATCTATGGCATAGGTACATTGAATGATTGGGAACGTTGATTACATCTTTCGTGTTTAAAACAACTTCTGGAATCCAAACTAAGGAAGTGGACGCCGACCTGGATCAGCAAATCCTGCTTGATGGCTGGTCCACAGCCAATCCCAGCTATGGTCCAAAAAAGAAAACATTACCCTCTGGTAAATTAAGATAGACCGCGGAAAAAACCTTGTTTTTTGTGGAAACTCACCTTCCAACCCCTATTCTGCTGGGGTCAAAATGTTAATTTACTGGAGGGTAGATCTCCATATTGGGATGAATTGTTGGGGGCTGCCTCTCGGCCATGGCCACCGTGCTGATCACTTCGACCACAATTCCAACCAAGATGTTCATCAGAGTGATGGCCTGGTTACGCATCAAAAATGATGATATGGAATATACCTAAGGTAGCATGGGAATAATGAGATATATAATGACATATATCAACACATAAAAACAATGGAATATCATTGGCTAAATGCGCACACGCACATATATATATAATGGGAATTAATGGGATGAATACTGTTGATACAATGGAATATCATTGGTATCATGAATGCTATAGAAAATATCATCAAGATTCATCAACACCAGTGGAACGGCCTTTAAGGGCCTTAAGCATCAAACATGGAGAAGGAAGTCAATTTCCAGGGTGCCCCAGACATTGCCCCTGACAGCTGTAAAGAAATGATAAAACCTACCCTCTGGTAACCTAACGTGGCTATGGAAAATCACCATTATTATTAATGGGTAAATCGACTATAAATGGCAATTTTCAATAGCTATGTTAAATTACCGGAAGGTAAGGTCAAGATGTGATCGATTCTCCACATTCCTGCAAAGGTATGCAACACACAGGGATGATCCTGCCATTGCATGGCATGGTTCACCATAGATTGATCGCTGCACACAATCAATCATAGGATGTCAATAGATGTGGATACCCCACAATAACTCTGTCCAGATCTATATGGCAATTGGCAAAGTTGTACCAAACAATGGAACATATTTTACAAATCAAGTTTTGCCAGATCGTGGGACGTCAACTAGGACTCTATTCCAACCCAATCTGCTTGTATGGCAACAAAAACGATCAAGTCATAGTTCGCCCCATCGGTCATCGGTGCCAGGTCACATTGATAAACATCACGCAGTAGACAGATACCAGGTGGAACCACAGCTTTTCTTTCCAGAGCTCGTTCTTGGCCGAAACAACTTGAGCGACTGGGACCGGTGGTCATCCGAAAACGCAACCATTTTTCGAAGCAACCAATGCAAATAATACAGCACCCCTAACAAAATATGTTTGTCAAAGCACAACAAATCTAGGATCATGGATTTCTCGATGATGTTTCCACACCATTTCCGTTTTCGACTTCTTGTGGGCGGCAAAAACTGCACCGAAAGTCATCCAAGTCGTCCCGCTGGCCCATCTCCGGGCGGGAATTGAACTTTGCGAACTTTCTGCCATCTTTCTGGGGGCTGCAATATGCTGCCATATACTGTATATATATATATATATCATAGAAATTCAAAGAAGTCTAGGCATAGTCTATTAGGAGATATTAGGAGGCTATATGCTATAGTTTCGGGGGAATTGAGACATACCTACCCCTGTTTGGAATCCAATGCAACCTCAGGAGCTACTTGTACTGTGCCCCCCCCCAAAAAAAAACATGGAATTTAGATTGCATCCCAGGTCCCATCTCTTTGTGAGAGCTTCTAACTCAGTACGAAACACTCACAAAACTAATAATGAACCTCAAGATCTACCCAGCACACAACTTTTGCTCTCTCCCCTTCTCTTGTTCCCTCTCTCTCTCTCTCAAACATCATCGTCTGCATGTGTTAAACACATCAAAAAATGCTGCTTTACACGGCTAAATTTGGATTTGCACGGGAGCCCTTTCCCCCGTCTCCCCAAAAAACAACTCATGATTCCCATTTTTTTCTGTTCATAGATTTCATACGGGCAATTCGAAAACGACTCAGCAAAACCAGATCTGAGGGTCAACCAACTGGTAGACCTCATCCAGGAGCGTGCAATGAACGAAGAGCGTCTGCATCGAAGCCTCAGCGATCCAACGCCAGCTTTTTTCCGGATGGGAGGATGGACCCGACCGTGCTGGACCAACACAGAACGGGCTCGAAACACCACCAAAATCATGTTTTTAAAAGGTTTTAAGCATGACAAGCTGCCACCGAAAAGTGGGTTTGGAGAATGAAGCAAGGGGCGCAAGGGGTGCAAATTGAAGTACCCAATACATTTACATGGCAGCTATATAGGTTTGATGCTGTGGTTTACATTGAACAGCCACCTGCCAGGTAAGGACCCCCAGATCTTACGCCCACGGGGAGCAAAAGGGCTCAGAATGTCTGACTATGTGAGGTAAAATCGAAGGTAACATGTCAAATGACATGTCAGTTGGTGGGGATCACTCGAAAATGAAGTAACTGTCGGTAAAACCGAGTTTGTTTCCTGGGTTGGAAAGAATTTCCTTTTGGCTCTTTAACGTATAGCGAACTAGAAACTCACCATGTTTTTATAGGTAAACAGACATGATACAATCGTGTTTTATCATCTATGTGCCATGGCTTCCCAGCGAAAATGCCAAGACCTCGGAACGAACACCAGGGCCAGGCAGCTACGACAGAACCGAACATCTCCGTTCCGACCACTTGTCCCTGCAGGGTTACCTGGCAAGCTTCACAGACGATGTTTTTAGCTGATACATCACCAGTTTGAATGGGAATCTAACGGGATCCCCAATTATCAATCAATTAGATATACAGATATATCATGATATTTCACCAACATAGCTATAGTTGGCTAAGTTGGTGAACATAACTATGAATTTAGATGGTGGATATGGGGTTAAACCAGCTTAGGGACCACCTTGTATCAGTCGTCGTGATTCCATCTCGGCAGGCAGTTCCCATTGAAAACATACACGTGTGATATGGTTTTGGTATCTAGTTGTTTAGGGGAAAAAAACTCCAAAATTCAATGTTTTATCATCATGTTCATGTATGTTAGCTATGTTCCATGTAGTTTCCCTATTTTTTGATCACCAGTTTGCAGGTATGTCCCATTTTCAAACAGTGAATATGTAACTACTACTACGCAAAAAATAGCAGGGTTCCCCGCGCGTGTTGTATATGTACGGTATATATGGAGTATATGTGTATATATAATAATATTATTATTACTATATTATATATATGTACATATACATATGCACGATCAATAAATGGAAGGGACATACAGCTGGGATGTCCCGGGATTCGTTGGATTTCATCGAGGCGGGTTTTGCAAAACCCCTCAGAGTTTCATAGTCCGAGTCAACATGCTGGTTGGTGGTTGAGCCACCCCTCTGAAAAATATGAAAGTCAGTTGGAATTACTATTCCCAATATATGGAAAAACAAAAAAATGTTTCAAACCACCAGCCAACATGTGTTTGCCCCACATTCCACTTTTTGAACCATTGAATGGGCCGATGATGCGCCCATGTTTGAACCATCCAAAAAAGGAAGGATTTCCGAGCTGCACCCACCACCTCAAGTTGAAATGACCCAAATAAATCTAGGGGAATGTCAACAAGTCTTAAACTGGAAATACATCACTAATCCCATCCTCCTAACATTGAACACCTCTAGAAATTATGGTTAAATGGAGAGAAGATTCACACATATCTGGCACCAGCTGGGGGTGTGGGTCGGGAAACTCTGTCTTGTTCCCCCCTTAATATCACTTCAACGGGAAGATGGCATGAGCATGGATACAACCATAACTGGTAACTCCAGCTTCAGTTCCACTTACGACCTTGGAGGACAAACTTGCCGCCGGATGATTCTATGTCATATGTGATTCTCCAAGTTCCCAAGCATCATTTCTGAACATATACAATGACAATAATAGTATATCTATGTATATCTTGGGGATGATCCCCCAGAAGTTGAGATGATCCCGGTTCCCATCATTTCTGGCCGGTTAGGTCCTTAGGGAACTGCCAGGATGGCTAGGCACATGAAATGCAATGGCCAGGGTGTAGTGCGAGGCTAACAGCAGGAGGAGGGCAAAGAAGACCTGATGAAGAACAAGTTTGGAAAGTCTGGAGGCCCAGGTCTGTGACCCTCCAAATGGCTCAGGTTGTATGGATTCTTGGGAAAATCCAGAGGCATCCCAAGTTTTACTTCAAAAATGGGACAATAGGGGGGCTGGCAATTTGCAAAGATGAAAGAACATGATTGGGTTTTACTTTCAAATCGAATGGACCCTGTCAATGTTCTCCGGTATCGGTATAGAAATCTGGGAAAAGACAGGTGCTCGCTGGGATGTCAGTGGGGAATTGTTCATGATCTCAAATGGAGCAATGTTCAAAACCCTCTGTGCACTGTGGGAATCCCCAATATACTGGGTAGCATAACCCCCTACAATCATCAACCAACAAGATTTTTTGAACTCTGCTCAGTTCTTGATACTGTAAATACTGTAAATCTACCAAGGGGGGATTTTCCATTGTGATCTTTGAAAAAGAGATGGTGCCCGACATGGGTGTATCGGTATATCACTCACATGCTGGCTTCAAACAAGACTGAAATAGATGGAAATGGGACGATCCAAAGGGATAAAAGCCAACAGGAAGCTTAATTTGGGCCCATCATCAGCAATGATGTCAGTGGGAATTTCAGGATCCTAAAATGGAGGTATTGTATTATAGAAGGCCATATTCTGTGGTGATATTCCATCACATATAGGTCTTCTATCTGGTAGCTACCTCCAATTTAGGTTCCTGAATAATGTGGTAAACCCAATGATAAACCATCCCGAATTGAGGTTTATCATTGAGTATACCCCTAGGACTCGGATGACGTAGACTGATCCCCACATGGTTAGTTAACAGAGTTGACAGGATAGTTTACTATTGCATGGGATCTATTGGCAATTGGGATTGGGCCGTTCTCCATTTCTTTGTTGAAATATCAGAGGGCACGCATGCTTTGTTTTCATTGTTAAACAGCATGGATTTTTCCCCAAGGAAAAACGGAACCAACTGGAGCTCAACATCAGCAAAACGAACTTGAAGGAACAAAACCTTGAAGCGACCAGAATGTTTCCTTGAAACGCATCATCATAATCTTTTGGGAAGTAGAGAACTAAGTAGCGTGAAATGTTCAGAAATCATCACCGGCATGTTCGCCGAATTCAAGGCTGTAAATCATAAAATAATCTAAGGACTTTGATGCAGTCACATAGTTTGTACGTCCAGAGAAAGAGAAAATACATAATGTTGTTAAAACAATATTAAACCATCCCCAAACTCACCATAAATGGGTGGTATAAACCATCAAACACGGGGTGGTTTATTATGGTTTTAATCACGTTAAATCTTTGTTCCATTAAAAATTACACCAGCGCTATCCCCATGTCCGGCCAGCGTAGATCTTGCGAACACGGCTTGGCCCGGGTCACGTCGTAAAACCAGATTCAAAGTTCCTGTAACTTTGTGCCAATTTTGTATCATATCTGCTTATATATATATACACACCATTATTAATATAATTTATAATCCATAACCTCATTAAACATAGCGATTGGAAATCATCCCGTTTATAAATGATTTTCCCATTGGAACCTAACCTCTATTTGTAGGGGATTTCCCATTGCCACGTTTAAATATCAGAGGGTACACATCCCATTATCATCCCATTAGTACTAGGATTGTGTTAAGTTATTACCATTAAATTCCCTTCTTCTCCGATTATTATCGCACTCTTCCTCCCTTTATATCCCTATTTCCATGGATTGGCTTAAGGGGAAAATCTGGAAAACCATACATTTTTCCCGTGATTTCTATGGGGGTCAGCCCTGTAATTTTTCCCCAACAAACCAACCCGTTGACTCCCCAGAATCACCATGAAATCACCATGAATTCCCATGAAATCCCATAGGTGATCCCATCATCCCATGATCATCCAGTGATCCCATCGGTCGCAGAGTCACGGCCCGAAAGGCAGTAACAATGGCTTTGATCAGGATCTGAAGCTCTGGAAAGAACCTGCGAAAGTTCGAAGGCCGCTAAGGGCGAGGATACATGATGAATCAAACATGGGGATATAAAATGAATAAGGTGGTAAATTTATTATAAATCATGGTTTAATATGGTTTAATGGTTTATACTTAATATTAATAATGATATGAAAATGAAGAATTTGGGGATGATTATGAGCCATACAAAGCCAATAATTAATAAACAACCCCCAACATCACCATTTTTGGTGCGATTTCGGCCCAGAACACCGGTCCAGCTCTCCGAGAGAGGAGGTGGCCTCTCTAGGCAACCAAAAGAATGCGGAAAAGATATGTATTAAACCCCAGCCAACTCATTTCCCTTGATTTCCCTGATCAAGTGTCCAAACTCGACATCTCGAAGGGGATTAAGTGGGTTTTTCTGCGCCCAAAAAAATTGATGTGTTTTTCATCATAGTAACATGGCCAAACAATGCCATAAACAGCTGCATACCCCACATTCAGACCAACCCACGTGCACCAAAAGACAATTCAACATAACCTCCGGTAAACTAGCATAGCTATTGAGAATAATCCGTTTTTGATAAGTAAGTCAATTATAAATGGCCCATTTTCCATAGATTTCCATAGTTATGTTACTTGACCAGGTCAAATCCGACCTTTTTTCGCGTTGTTTGCTCGCCTCACCAACTTTACCACTCGTCCAAGACGTGTGAGGCGCAAAATCCTTGCGACCCGCTGTGGAAACGGATTTCGAGATTGAGAAATAACCAAAACCCAGACAGACCTGATGGGGACTAACACCAACTCCCATTATTATCCCATTATTATTCCATTATTAATTATTATCCAATTGTTATCCCATTAGTATAAATGATTTTCACATTATCCCATGATCGTCCCTTTATATAATGAATGTATAGCCATGAACATCCCATCATCCCACCATCCCACCCGCCCGAAGACTTCCGACCCCAAAACTGGTCCTAAAGAGGCGAATGATCTCTGATCGGCCTTGGATTTTGCGCATATCTCACATGTTCAGGACATATACGCCAATCTCAGCAAAATATCTACATTAATCTACGACCTACACAATCTATTTTAAAAAATTAAATAAACAAATTATGTATATGCATTAAATACATTACATATGTACATGTGTATATATATATATATAATATCGAACGATTCACATATGCAACGGCAATGCAACGAATCCATGTGGGGATATCACCTGCCACCCGCCTCAGAGCTGAGCAAAAAAAAACAAAAAGTGAAGTTTCCTGCAGAAACAGTGATTCTCGTTGGTGGTATTTATGCTCTGAAACCATCTAAAGACCCACCCAACAAAATGTAAAACCCACCCAGCAATTTATATTTCTGCAAACATAACATCAGCACCAATCCAGGCGAAACATGGAGGATAGAACGAAACCAGCAACCATTTTGCATGCCGCATGCCCCTAGCAATGCAGGTTCTGCCCCAGCTATGAGCTGGCATCAATCACAGTGAGTAAGGCCCAAAACACTTAAACACCATGATCATCCTTCATCTAAGGGGCACGAAATGGATTGTTTATATCATTAACATATATCATTGGTGATTGGGGCACTTCAATCCAATGAAATGGTCCCCTTTTTAAAATCCCTCCGCGTCTTTGTTTAAAATCCCTGCGAGTTCTCCCCAAGTTTTGAGCTGGTTTATGGCCCCCCATGGACTATATAAATATGTATTATATCTAAAATATATATATATATTATATATATTTAAATAATATTATATATATTATATATATATAGCTACATTGAATCTACAAATATTGAGCACAAACCCGTGTCTGGTAACCATGGCATCCCAATTATCACACGGTATCCCACCTACGGTAGTCATATCCCGCGTGGACACATTTCCTAGAACTTTCATCTTTAGGGATAGGATGAGAATAGTATATAACTTAGAATAATGAATATTTTGAATGAACTCATGGTGGGAGAGGAACTGACATGTGAGTCTAGTTCCATGGATCAAGTATTATTATGGATCCTATGAACTGTAGATATCTACCAAAAAAATGACTTGTTTGAGTTACAAGCCAACTTAGCTAATCAACTAGGGGGAACCCCACCAAATCCAATGAAACCACCGTTTTTGTTGGGAAAATGCCTAACTTTGTACACCAAACCACCACTAAATCCAATGAAATCCCATTAAATCCGCTGTTGGAGCTATATTATATTTAAAAAAATCCTTAAATCAAAAAAAACATTGTTGTTGGTGAAATCCATTTAAAACCATAATTCAGTCATCGGAATACTCATTCCATGAGACAAGTCCCAAAAATTACACCGGCAAGAGGCCCCAAACAGTGTGGGAGGTAGGAAGCCAATGTACCAGATACAAGCAACAGTAGCTATGGAACAGTAACATATCAGGTTAGACAGACATCATCGGAACTGCAGTTACAAGATTTTGTTTTGGTATAGGACGCATGTCTGCTAGTGAGGACCGCATACCAGAACCTCTAGAAAATGCCAAAAGATTGTCAAAGAAGGACCGTCTAGGTATTATTACAGGATCTCACAAGATTTTCAGCCAAGAAATTCTTATGAACATCCCAAAAGAACTTTCATACAAGCACCAACGCAGAGCATATTCAGTATCTTAATGCACGGACCTCTTGAGGATGATTTCAGCAGGATCTTCACAAGATCTTCTCACGGGGACATGTACAAGATCATGCGAGGATCACCAGGATGCCTACAAGAACTTCTCAGAGGGAGTGTAAAAGACCCTGACCAAGATCTTCATTCCAGGACCCCCAAGAAAATCCAACAAGGTCGTCATAAAAGGACCTGGTGTTGGAGAGGATCTTAAAAAGATATTGATACAAGCATCTTGCGAGAGCATCACAGAAGGGCTTGCATACAAGCACCTCTAAGACATGACATCTGCAAGATCTTCATGCAAGGACCTCTTAGAGAGGATCTTGCCAGGATCTCCACCAGATCTTCTGACAAGGACCTCTACAAGATCATGCAAGAGCCTCGTAGAGGACCGATCTCCACAAGATCTTCTTTTTGAGGACAGGTTCAAGATCACGCAAGGACCTCTGAGAGGACGCTTGCGGGATCTTCACAAGATCTTCTTAGGACAAGGACCTGTGACAGGATTTCATCAGGATCTTCAGAACATCTTCTCACAAGGACCTCTACAAGACCTTGCGCAAGACATGAAACTATTTCAAGGTGGTCATATAGAGGGGCCTTCCAGAGAATCCATAAGATTTCTTTACCAGAATATCAAGGAATCAGCTGAAATCAGCACCGCGCCACAACGAGAGCGAACCAGCACGCAGAAAGTGCCGAGATGCGCGCGATATCAAAATTCGCACCGCGCCACAACGAGAGCGATCTGACATGCAGAAAATGGCAACAGGGTTGCGGGTTTCAGCCATTTTTTTTTGCCGAAGTCTACAAAGTGTATGCGAAAAAAAGGCCCCAGCCAAACCCCGGCCCATACTTCGTGCGAGCCTGCTCAGTTGAAATGCACATGGACATCTCAGAAGAGGCCGTTTACGCGAGAAATTCCAAGGAAAATGCTTCAGACCAAAATCGCGGCGCTCATCTTGTGCGAGGCTGCGCAATCGAAATGAACATGGACAGCTCACAAGAATTTAGTGGCAAAAATGCCAGAGAGCGTACCCTGATCTAACCCCGGCCTTTAACTTTAGCACCTACCGTAAGAACCTCTCAACATCTGCGACAACGGACGCACGAAGGCGGCGGCGTCGTGCTGCACGTTCGAAGTCAATGAGATCACGGTCATGGCCTCAGAATATTGGAGTTTTAATGAGGTGGTGTTGGATGAATATTGTGAATCAATTGAACTTAATGGGGGTTTGTGGGATGAATATGGTAACTTAATGGCTCCATTAATGCGGTTTTGTGGGATGAATATGGTGATTCAATGGAATTTAATGGGATGAACATGACGGTTGAACACAACTTGATTAGGGTTTGACCATCAATCAATGGGGATATAGCTATCAAATTGTTGGGGTTACAACTAAATGATCTAATACGCATATTTGAATAAATTATATATATATAATACCATCAGCTACTTGGCTGGGACCCTGGATCTTACACTGTAGACCCTAAAAACGGGGTCTGAAGAAGAGTTCCATAGCTAAATCAGGAAAAACAAGCTCAGTGGTCTAGACCCTTCGACTTTACAGATGCTGAAGGTCTGAAGACGTTTACCCAAGCGTCAAAAATACCAAAAAAAATGTTTCAAACAACATGTTTTCTCTCGCTCATTTTTTTCTTCGCTGCTGTCACACGTTTTTCACCAGTGCTCTTGGGCTCTTGCCATGAACATCCACACTTCAGGAATTGTGCAAATCAGAAAAATTCTGCAAATTTCAGGTTTTATTTAAATTTAAATTTATATTAAATATAATATTTTTAGAAAAATAAATCAGAAAAAATCTGAAAATTTCAGATTTTCAGAAAAAAAATGAAAAATTCAGAAAAAATCTGAAAATTTCAAATTTTAAGAAAAAATCTGAAAAAATCAGAAAATAAAATTTCAGAAAAAATCTAAAAAATTCAGATTTAAAAAAAAAAACTGGAAAAAAAACAAATTTTCAGAAAAAAATTGAAAACATCAATAAGAATCTGAAAATCTTATTTTTAAAAAAAAATATCAGAAAAAATGAAAATCAAAAAAAAATATAAATATATAATTTTTATAAATAAATCAAACTTACCAAAAAAAATAAAAAAAACTATTTTAATGCAAGTGAATATTGAAAATAAACTATGTTTCAAAAATATTACAAATTATATTAAGTCACTGAAAAATGGTGCCGGAGAGGCTATCCAGACCTTTGGGGGTCATTGGAAATCTATGGGTGCAAAAGTCTACAATAAAATGCATTGGAAATCTAGTTGTGCAAAGGACTAGACCTAACATGGTTGGTCAAAAAAAACAGTCTTGATCAGTGCCAGAAAGGCTGTCCAGACCTTTGTACGACCTGGGGAATCTAGCGTGGCGAAGGTCTAGAAACACAATGGCCAGCAAAACCAATCTGTGTTGATCAAGGCCAGAAACGCTGTCCAGACCTCTGTAAGAACTGGGGAATCTAGCTTGGCAAAGGTCTAGAGCTACAATGGTCAGCAAAACCAACCTGTCCTGATGATTGCCAGAAACGCTGTCCAGACCTCTGTAAGAACTGGGGAATCTAGCTTGGCAAAGGTCTAGAGCTACAATGGTCAGCAAAACCAACCTGTCCTGATGATTGCCAGAAACGCTGTCCAGACCTCTGTAAGAACTGGGGAATCTAGCTTGGCAAAGGTCTAGAGCTACAATGGTCAGCAAAACCAACCTGTCCTGATCATTGCCAGAAAAGCTGTCCAGACCTTTGAAAAAACAAGATCTGCCTTACATCTTCAAAACAGAAAATTATGGGACATCCATATATCAAGTCCAACATAGACACGCTCAAGGGTCTATAGTACCTTAAATGCGGAGGGCCTACAGTGCTCCTGGAAGTACTCTAGGCCCTGGGCCCCTGAAGCCTGGAGGGTTGGGTACTCTAGACCTTAAGTAGTTGAGGTATATATATATATATATGTGTGTGTGTGTTGCATGATACATATGTATAAGTTTTAAAGTGATACCACCATCAAGAAGAGAATCAAACGAATTTGGGATGTGCCAAATGACGGGGCATCAAGGAATGCAATGTAGTTTTACAGGATGTAAAGAAATTAATAGGTTGGTTCAGTGGGATTTGATGGATTTCGCCGTTTCATGGAGCGTCGGCCAGGAAGATCAGAGATGATCTCCCCATGACTTTTGATGCTTTGACACATAAAGCAACATGATGAATGACAATACTTCAAAAAACATGTGTTTAGAGTTCTTTTAAACCGAATTAAATTGAATTGGGTTCAAATGTCAAACATATATATATGTGTGTGTGGGTGTTTTAAACATATCCCAAAAATATATCATATTTATTATTTAACCGTGAAAAAAATCTAACATCATAGAATGCACGATGAGTTATATTATATCATTAAATGCTCTTGAAGACTTAAAATTCAGCAGCAGCAACAGCAACAACAACAACAACTGCTACTACTACTACAACAACTACTGCTACAAAAACTACTACTACAACAACAACAGCAACAACCACTACTACTACTGCTACTACTACTGCTACTACTTCCAAACTACTACTATCAAACTACTACTGCTGCTGCTACTACTACTACTACTGCTACTACTACTACTACTATTACTACTACTACTACTACAGCTAAAAACAGCTACAACTACAACAGCTACAGCTACAACAACAACAACAGCAACTACTACTACTACTACTACCACTACTACTACCACTACTACTACTACTACTACTCCTACTTCTAGTACTACTCCTCCTTCTCCTCCTCCTACTACTACTACTACTACCACCATCATTATTATTATGTTCGGGCCGGGCCCCCGAACCCAGGTGTCGAACACCGTGAGAGGCACCAGGAAAGAGTCCAACACAAACCTGCGGCGGTGCTGCTAGATGCTATTTTAATCATGTTTCTGGGAATTTCTGCGGTTTTCTATATAGGATTCTCTGAAGTTTTAGAGAATGTGAATGGATTTTATCAGATTTTCTGGATTTGTTTGATTTGTATGGGATGTCTTGTCATCAGCATGCGAAACAAAATCTTTATTGGCGCAGAAGTTCTAACCAAGCCAGACCAGGATTCAATGCCACTCATGGGTACCCGGCATTTTTCTTCGGCTGGTACCAGCACACCCCACTTGCAAGAGGATGGCGACTGAGCCGCCCAAAAACGTTCAATGGCCATGAAATGGCTGATATGGGGACCTACACACTACCTACCCTCTGGTAAACATACAAAAAGCTATTGAAAATGGCCATAGAAATAGTGGATTCACCCATTGCAAAATGGTGATTTTCCATAGTTATGGGACAGTTTACCAGAGGGTAATCTATTGTGATACACTACCTATTTTTTTGCGGCTCATTTGTCATTCATTTGAAGTTGGGCAAACCAAACATTGATGGGAAGGTGTTGCCTGAAGCCACCAACGACAGGATATAGCTACCTGAAACCTTGATCCGCACACCCGAGTTTTGCACATGTTGAAATGTGTATCACAGTTTTGACCCAGTTGATAAAATCATTCAGTTTGCTTGGACCTATGCAGTTTCCGCCATAGAAGGACATCCCTGGTCTACTCTGAGCCATCTGTCCAAAAGAGCTCCCTGGACACTTGCAGTCGTTGCATGAGGTCAAGAACTAGCTGTGAAACGAGATGTCTCCCAGGCCCTCCCTGAGATCATGATCTTCTGCTACCGGATTCCCCGACAAAATCCAAGAAAATGACATCAACCTGGGGTTCATTGATGTGTCAAGGGTTGGCATATGTTGGCATTACTCCAGCCCGCTTCTTTGGTGTTGGACTTTTGGAGTCCACAGTTTAGGACCGTTTGGGAGGGAGCTATTTCCTTCATTGGTGGTTTCAGTATGTTTCAGTTATTGGCGACTCACCCCACAGATTCCCACAGTGGGTTAAAAATACGTCAAATCAACCAGTAAAATCTAGAAGCAATGCTGGACAACAGAGATGAACACTCCAAGGGACGGGGATTTCAGCTAAGGAACCAGGGATCACGCAAGCGGTCCCAGCACTTCTCGAAAGCAAAATATCTAATGCAAAACTCTACGACGAAATAGACGCCTTGGATTCAGTCAGGGCGTGACTTCATGAGACCTTCTGACTTGGATGCTTGCAGCCATGAATAGGAGACAACATACAATCCCCACTGACAGGTCTTGTGTTAGTCGGGTGTCTGGGATTTGCTGGTTCCCAATGGTTAGGTGTAGTTATAATCCGCAACTATAAATGTGCCATGTTATGTCATCCAAATACTATTTATGTCTAATCATGGCTCTTTCGGGGGTCTCCCCATGAGGGAATGTTGCTGGGGAAGCTGTCATTCCCGAGCCCCCCAACAGTTAAACCCTTCTGATTTTAGCAGCGATTCTGTGTTCGCCAATTGGTTGTTGGCTGCTATCCCAAAAATCGAGGAACAGTACCGCGACGAATGCCCCGCTATGAACGGTGCTTGAAACAGTGACATGTTGAAATTAGACATGGGCACAAGCCCAGTAAAACCGCGCAGATCCACCCGGTACTTCCTTAGTCTGGGACGACCATCACCATGAATGATAGTGTTAATCCGCAGCTGCTTACCTCCCCCTCAGACCAAGCAGCAAAAGAGCTGATCTGCCGTCTGGAAAACTGCCTAGCGATTCAGCAGGTTTGTTTCGCTGCTGAAATCTGGTTGTTCTGCTGAAGGTAAAACACAATCTCAACCAAATGGGACTATTCTGCGAGCACTAATCTAGTTTGGTACCGCGTACCGCCACCCCAGCCCCAAAGTATTGGTCATTTACAATAAGTGAATCATTGAAAATCATGCAAAGGGGAGATGGGAACATACAACAAAAACACGTAGTCGACCATGTTGGGAGACGACTGATGACTCGTGGTAGCCGTGTGACCCACCGCCCTCTTCGGCCGGCATGAGGGGAATTGGTGAATATGCTGTATCTACATCTGCACATGCACAATAGGCTGTGTGTAAATGTACATGTACATATAATACGCTCATCTAATCCTATCCATCTATCCATCTATGTATCTAATTCATGTGCGTATATTGTATCATTTGTATCTATCTCTGCATCTATCTATCTACCCCAATCTAACCTGATCTAATCTGACCTATACCTCTCCCAGCACAGCCCACGGCAGCCCATCGCCCATCGCCTGTGCATCGGTGATGAGCAGTTCCGTGTTCAAGTCCGCATCGATGCCCATCCACACGGCATAAAAGATGATCATGACCTCTGCAGTAAAGATCCACCCGGGGAAGGATCGTCCCAGAGTCGGGCTCACTATGTCATGAGGGGTCATGATAGGTCATGGAAATCCCCTACTCCCCAAGGTTTTAATAGGAAAGTAGTCCAGAAATGAGGGATTTTCAATTGCCACCTTTGACTACTGGGAGGAAATATATATATATATATTATTGTTATATTATATTTTATTAAATTATATTTTATTATATTATTATATATTATGTTAAATATCATTATATATAGATATATCATATCATATTATATTATTTTATGTTATACTATAATATATTAAATTGTATTATATTATGTTACACTAAATTATTTTACACTATACTTTATGATATAATGTTCTACTAAATAAAAACACATATTATATTTTATTATATTGTATTAAATTAAATCATGTAATATTAACTTACATTGCATTACATTATATAATTCAAATTAATATTATAATATAACCACATTCTATTATTTTGAATTATATTATATGATATTAAAATATATCACATAGTATTAATTTAAATTACATTGTATATATTCTATTATATAGAACTAAATTATATTATATTATATTTTGTTATATTTTGTTAAACTACATTTTATAATATGATATAAAATGATATTTTATAAAATAAAACTATATATGATAGTGTATTATGGTTTATTGTATCTAAATTAAATAATATAATGCAATAACATATAATAAATATTATCCAGTAAAAAAAATAGATTACAATAAATATATATATATATGTTATGTTATATTATATCATATTGTATTATATTGTATTACATTACATTATATCATACATTATGTTCTGTATTGAAACATATTATACATAATATTTTTATGTGTCATATTATAAAAAAATGTAACATAAAATGTAATATAATATTATATTATATGTTATGTTATGTTGGGCGTTACATTTATTATATATACTGTATTATGTTATATATTGTATATATAATATGATATATTTATAGAGAAAGGGAGAGAATTAATGTTGTTGATAACCCTGTGATGTAGGATCATCCCACGACCCGTAACTGGTTCACAAGTGTGGTATAGTTCATGCGTGTATAAATGGAAAAAAACAAAAAAAAATCGGCGACTTACCAACCAGGGTTGTTTTCACCACTTACTAAGTGGGATGATCCTCCAAGCAGTAAATATTACCCTCTGGTTATTTAACATAGCCATGGAAAAGCACCATGTTTAATAGGTAAACCATCTATAAATGGGCCATTTTCCATGGCTATGTTAAATAACCAGAGGGTACGTAATTAAATAATTAAATGCACAAATATTGTGGGTGTAAATAGGTTTCTGGTTTAATCTTACAAATTCTTCATATTCGTCAGGTATATGGATCGTTCAGAACGGCTTATCCCATCCCGCTAGTGATGGTTCTTTTTATGGGTCGTCGTACCTAGTGAAGCTTAGATCACCTCAGGGGCTGGGAAGCCAACAGCTCACTGTACCTGATGCTGTTGTATCCCATGGCAGGTAATCCATGAAGTTCAACATACCAATGGAACTAGGGTTCCAAAGCAAAAAAATAAAACAGCTGGTGGCCACTGGTGGCCATGGCCATCCAAGATGCCATGTCCAGAGTTTGGAAGTGCCTTGGATGGCCGGTGACCTACATCAACCTGATGGGAGAACCGCGCACTCAACCCTGGTCCTGGATCTTGAGAGGTCTTGACCGTAAAATTGTCGCCAGTACCAGTGGATTGGTTTTCTTGGGAAAATCTTAACCGGAAACCATCGATTTTCCGATGAAATATGGGGGCTTTTACCCTGAACATTTTCCCTTCAACCAGTCCGTCGGATCCAGTTGTGCACATCATGGTAACGTAGGAGGCGAGCCACGTAAAACGAGCCAAAGCACGCCACCGATTTTTTCCGGATATTATGATATAGTTCCAATATTCTTAACACCCACCAAACTGTGGACGGTTTTTTCGTCATACTCTGAAATCCACATGTGGTTTGTTACAGTGCAAGCCCCTACTTATGATGGTTTATTGTAGCCCACAAATGGTTGATACGTGGGCATGGCTGGTGGCTTCACTGAAAAATCTGCTCGTCATTGGGGATCATCATCCCATGTTTATGGTTGCACATCAAGACTACTGGAAACCACCAGACATATTATTGTTGGCTAGTGCATCAGATTCCAGAAAACATTCCAGATAATGTCCAGATAAAATATTCCACAAACTATGCTGTAATTATAGTTGGTTAAATCCACACAAAAAATAGAATCTGCTTGGTTAATTATCCTTGCCATTTGAACGCACCCACCAGCTGTTGAGATTGGTTATATGATATATGCCCATTCTATTTCCATGTCAGATGGTCTTCTCATATCCCCATTAAATCTCTACATTACATCAAATATTGCAAGCATAGTTGGTTAAATACGGTTATATCCCCACATACAGTTGGTTGGTCAACGATCTCATTGTTTTTTGCTCTCATCACTGTATGCTGTTTCATCATCACTATATGTCGCTCTTTTTAAGCTAATGATTCATGATTCCAACATTTTGTTGGTTCCGCATACATAAATCCCAATTTATGTTTATGTGAGTAAAGAAATCATAAACAGTCGTAAACCATCCCCAGTTTTACCATGTTTATGGATGGCATAAACCATCATTCCATATGGCTGGTTTGTGACATTGTTTTACTAACATTAAACCCCATTCATTTTTTGTTGGTGAAGTATATATACCAATAATTTGCATCCCAAATATGTATATACAATAAATAAATAAGTAAATAAATAAATAAAATATATATATATAGGTCATATAAGGTCATATTATATCCATTGCGGGTTGCCACTTTCTATTACCTCACCTGTTGATCCCACATTCTGTGACTGCGCTGAGCCCAGCTTCGGATTTAAGGCGATTCGTCGGCACGTGGAATCCCGCGTGAACCTACCCTCTTTGGGTCCTGGAGCCAAGTCGCCAGGGCTGGGGGTTTTCATAGTCAGGGGGATCCCTAAAATGGATGATTTATTTCATGGAAAATCCCAATCTCAAATGGATGACTTGAAGGTACCCCCATTGAAATGGAAACCTCCATATGAGCTCTTTGAGGTGATACCCTGGAAAATTCCATGGGAAATCTAGCTCAAACCATAGCTCTCATCCCTTACTTTCCGGGGAAACCTCCGTGAAAATTTCCCCAAAGGTGATCCTCACCGCCCCGGAAAATCGCATCCTTCTTGAAGGGCGGTCTCGATGGAATTTCTCACCTCAAACTCCGGGCATCAGGCTGGATCACCACCAGACCATGGGGCGACTATCTACAGGGAAGCACCACAAACCAAAAACCCCAAGGGCAAGTCCAGGCAATCCCAGCCGAGTTTTGGGCTCAAGTTGATTGAATATTGAATGATAAGGACAAGGAAAGCGCAAATCACCAGCCAGCAATGACAGGTTGTAGTCCAATATGGTACCTTGACTCCAATTCTTCCCAAAGGACCCGTTTGGATTCTGGGCAATTTTATCAAAACTAGACCGATTTGATTTCATGGTGGTTTTCCCTTCCTCGTCACCACTTTTCCGACTTCTGTCACGATTTACATGATGAATCGCAAAGGCAAAACCCAAACATCCAGATGGTTGAGATTTGCCTACCAAATCCTAGCAATAAACATACGCATAAACCATCATAAACCATCTTTCTTGGATGATCTCATCATCCCATCCCAGCCGACCGCCGTAAGCTGCCGACGCTTTGATGGCTCGGGAAGACGGAGTTGCGTCGAGCTCGAGGTGTGGGTTTGTTAGTCTCCATCCTCAGAGGCTTGGAAAATCCTGCGGGCCCCGGTGGGCCTAAGAAAGCTCGATACAGAAAACTCACCATGATCGCCGCACCGATGGACTCACCACGTGGCCACTTAGCTAGGAACTGATTGTTGGGTGAAGGATTCAATAATGAACCATCTCCAATTGGTGGTGTAGCATTGGGCCGCTGCAAACAAGATAATAAATGTATATAAATGTCATGGCCACACCTCCAGTAAATTGACATAGATATGGATATGGAAGATGACCTTCGTAGAAAAAACAATAGGTTTCCATATATATATATATTGTTTTGTTCCATTCTCGAAGAGTATTTGGGTGCTGGTTTCAATCCCTTGTCACAAAGAATGGCTGAAAAGCAACAAAAGTACCACCAACCAGATTCTTGATAATTACATGTTCCATCATGTTCCACTACATTGCACACATCTCCCATGAAATATACTATTTTTTCTACTTGGTTGGTTAGTCATCGCCATTCATGTTGGATCATTGGGGATGGTAACCATGGCTTTATGATGATCTATGCCTATGCATCCACCATCTTGCAGCTAGGTCGCTGCTCTTGATCCTGGCTTGAGGCAGACAAGGCCTTCTGCACATTCCTCAGTGGAAAGGGACAGGACCCTGGCTCATCTTGGGCTCCGAGGTGGAAAAAAAACACTGAGAGTTTGAAATAATCCCCCGACTCCCTGAAATGATCAATATATTGAACACATATCTTGAAACATACCCCCCTCGAAACCCTGATTCAGAGCTGGACCTATTCATTGTTGGGGGCACACAAATTGAAGGAATCAGGAAATCCCAGACCATTGGTTGCATCCCGACAATTCCGAGAAATGGAGTCTGTGAACTATACTATGCACAACTTGAGGTTTATCATTGGGATTACCACACTGCAGGTATATATGCTGCAGGAATTGCATTCTTTTCGTACAATTAAGAAACGTTGGATCCAGAAGGTAGAGAGATATGATATAAATGCTAACCTAACCAGCCCAAACATATTTTTTTTCCTCCATGGTACCTAAGTTTGGCCGACAAAATCAATTTTGCATTTCTGTCGGTGCATCAATGATTTTCGGTACTAGTAGTGAATGATGGGGCAACAGGTTCATGGCTACCAATGGGCATAGTAATTTGGACGACTGCACACTTGGATGTACATTTGAGGTAGTAAGTGGTCAATCATGCAATATGATTGGGACACTCTGTATGTACCCGGGCGAAGCAAGAATGCTTTCAACAACGCAGCTGGAGATCGCATCCAAGTAGAAACAACATCAATTTGCCAGGCCAAACCAAGAATGGTCATTAAAAACATTTGGTCCGGTACACTCGTTACACCCATTAGATAAAGAGTATGATTAAGTTATACAACCCCAAAAAAAAAAACTGGTCGCTTAGTTGGTTAGTTGGTAAACTAGTTATGTGGTTAGTAATTTGTTAGTTGATTAGTGAGTTCATTAGATAGATTGTTTGATTGGTAAATAGACAGGTAGATTTGATAATGAATGATAATGAATTATAATGATAGATAATGAAAGATATTGAAAGATAGTGATAGATAATGATCGATAATGATCGACAATCATCGATAATCATCGATAATGATCGATAAAGATGGATAAAGATTGACAATGATAGATAAAGACAAAGATAGCTAAAGATAGTCAAAGATAGTTAAGATAGATTAAGACAGGTTAAGATAGACAGACACACAGACAAACAATCTACACACAGGTTATACCAATCAGCACAAATCCTTCTGAGCTCGGCTCCCCGAATTTTGCCGCGGCGTGCTGTCCTGAAAATAGGGCACCAAGACCGAGGAATTCCCATGATGGTTAGATAGGAACCGATAATCATATACATTGTAGACATACATAATTGCAATAATAACTATAGTGCTCTATCATAATTCTTGTCATGCTCAGAACGCTAAATTTGGAAATGTTGACAATTATATGATAAATCGCTACTGACTGATGGTATACCCCCGATAAATTACAGTATCATAAATGGCTAGGGTATAATTCTGGTGGTATACCCTACAATCTGCCAAGGTCATCGAGGAAATCCATGGTCTCAGGATTTTTTTGGATGGTTCGCCTGGGAAAACCTACCAAACACATAACATACCCTCCGATAAACTAAGATAGCTATGGAAATCACCATTTTAAGAGCAAAACTAACTGTATTTTCTGGGCAATTAAGAACGGGTACTCTTTGGGCTGGACTTGATTTTTGGGGATCTAGGGGTTAAAACACATGACCCACTCACAAGCAATAGCAACCCCATAGACATACCATTCACAAACCAAGAGCATCGATTAAGATATAATTCACCAACCACTGGACATTTCATGGTTGGATAGAACCAACCAACCGTTCAAATGGTTAACATACTGGTGATTTATAAACCTCTTAAGATATAACAGAATTCGATATAGTTGAGCCATGAAACATGGCTTTATCCCATCCCATAAAAAACTGCTTGGGGTCTCCCACCTATTGCCACCCCTCCCTCCAAAAAAAAATGACAATTCACCAAAATTCAACTATTTGATTGGTGAGTTGATAGCCGTTTGGTATCCCACCCCTCCCTTGAGTTAGTATAACCCCGCAAATTCATCAATCAAACAGGGCTATCCATGGCTATCCCATCTCAATCATCCCAAACGTTCGCTTTCTGGCCGTCCTGGGTGGCGCTTCGCTGCACGTCCTGGATGATAGGATGGTCGCAGGTTTCAACTAACTTCGCTATGGAACATTGCCTATGACTTACATATGACTTACATGGTGATTTTCCAAAACGCATTCCATAGCTACAGTATGTTATGTTAGATATGTTAGTTTAATAGGTAGAAAATGGCAGAGTTCAACAGTTCAACCCCTCTGACTGGCTCGACTTGGCGGAATCCCTCCTGCTAGGTTTCAAAGAATTGGAGGAGATAAACATGGTCTGGCTATTCCACAAGAAACGATCGAACAGTAAATTAGTCCTAAAATAATGGCAAATGACTGTTTCTATCCTTTTTTGGGGTTCACATGGGTTTACTGCAACTACAGTATCTGTCCACTCAAAGTCTGTGTTAATGTATATCTGCTGTTTCTTCTGCAACGCACCTCCAGCACCCGTATGTTTATACCAAAGAAATCAAACCCAGCAGTGCTGGCCACACAAACCATTGCTATTCGTTGTAATTACATCTGTTGTCAGAGGTTCTTTCAGAATATAGCCGCACATAACATAGCTGCATCCTGTCTTTCGCATTCGTGTTGCTTATGTTTATGTTGCCGATCTTATGTCAATGATTCTCTTGTGAAAAACTATGCGCTTGCTTTCTCATAATCTGCCACAGGAAATGACCCAGCGTGTTCTCCTTCCATTTACAATAAACATAACCAGACAAGTATGTAATTACATGTGCACGGAACTAAATATAATCAGTTGCAACTATGTTTGGGGCAATGTCGGACAATGGCTTTCCTATGTTTTCCTCATAATATGATGCGACCCTCTTGCAAAACATCTTCATTGATGGTGAGAGATCAGTAGAGTATCATGATTTATCATGATCCATGTTCCTCAAATCTTCCACGTCGGGATGCCTCTAGAATCTCAAAAAAAAAAACATGTCGCCATTGCAGGCGCGGAGCAATGCTGGTCATGCTGGCCGTGGGATCCGGTGGACTTCCGGACCTGAAACCATCACGATGGGAGGCCGACGAGGTCATCACTTGAGAATCTCAGAAGATCTCACTAAAAACCCGTTATTTTACAAAGGTTTGGGGATTGCAACCACCTACCAACTTTGATGAAGAATTGGCGCTTCCAACTTCCAGGTCAGTTACTAACCAAGGTTTGCATGTTGTGTAGCCATGGGCAGCCTTAGATACCCCTTCAAAAAGGAAAATTTCCAAGCAGATCCAAGCAGGACAGGACATTCCTAAGTTTCCTAACCAGTAAAATGTGGGCAACCCAATGCCATAAACCTACCATTTGGGGATGGTCAAAATCCAACCTATTGGTAGTGATTAAAATGGGACGGCTTATGACATAGTCTGTGACATAGTGAAATAAATCATGCAAGTATAACATAATATAACTGTTGATGTGGAATATCCCTCAAGACATGTGGGTGTAACCCCCAACAGCCACACAAATTCTCAGCTGTTCCGGGTGCCATAGCGAGCCGCACCTCATCTGCGACTCTCGTAGGACCCGATTCTCTGCCAGCACCAAATCGTACTCCGCGCGCATGGTGCTGATGGCATCGAAGAAGATGGCGCTCCGATCTGTCCGCCGATTCCAAAAGTGTGAAGTGTGGACATCTACAGGGACAGTGCAGCATATGCTGATACATGCTGGGGAGTTTCAAGAGTGTGGCGATATTGTTGTGGATAATTGTGAATATGTTTGGATATGTTTGGTATTTGCATTCAATTCCTATTCCAATATATGGGGGGCCAATGGGGGGTTCTTGAAATATGGGATCCCCAAGTTCAGTTTCAATGCTAAGTCATGGTCATCCATGACGACTGGATGATTTGGGATACCCATTTCAGGAAACCTCCATGGCCGTCTCCTGACATTGGGGCATAAAAACTCGTCTTATGATGTCTGATGAATCTTGTTGGCTTAATGGCTAATGCATTTAGAAACTTTGCATGCCAGAAGTTTCCTAGTCCGCCACAAAATCAAACACATGCAAACAGTTCCCTCAATTCTGCTTTACTTTATCATATCTAATGCTCCCAGATACTCATGGAAAAATGCTGAACTGGTTCACCGAGCAATCATTTGACGCAGCTGCACCCAAGGCAACACTTTTCAGAACTACGGTAAATAAATAAATATTTATACATATATATATATATATAGGTCACTTAGTAAGATGTACTAACATATATAGATTAATTAGTAATTTAGATTCAATTAGATACTACAAATAATGCCAACCCTCTAGTAAGACTTGTTAACCTACTTACTTCCTAAGCCAGAGGAAGATGACATCGCACCTGGGCCTACCATGTCAAAGCTGGGAAGGCTGCTGAAGGGCATGGCGACACGTGGAGATGGAGGCGCTGCTAGTCGTGGTGCCCCAGGCAGATGGCCATGTTGACAGAACTCACCATTCTTAGAATGATCATAAATCATCATAATTTTATATATGTCTATCGGCCATGGTTTCCATAGCTATGATGTTGAATAACAAAAGGCTAACCCCTTAACTACATGGGTTTGCGCATGTGTTCTCAACCCATAGGGGGCACCATCCAGGACATGTGTCTGAATCGGGGAATGTTTAAGGGCTACCATGGGGCCACGAGTTGACGCGTGAACCAGCTGTGCCACGTAATGGATAAGCAAATTGGAGCCTGGAGCGGGGTCTAAATCCAACAAGGTTTAAGCTTAATTGCCGCTGATTCATGGTTTTAGGTTTCCCGAATGTTAGGTAAAGATTGGAATATGATGGCCTTGCCTTCTGATTCGCATTTTTGCCGCATTTCAAGCCACACTGTTCGACGTTACTGCAGAAAAGTCCAGATGTGCAAGCCAAAATGCACATATGGGCGGTGAATTGCAGTGATGCATGCTAAGAAAGCAAATCAGCAAATCAATTCCACTCCGCTGAAACCTAATTTAATGTCTGATTCACAATTGTTCTAATTATTTATATTAATGTCGTGCAATCGATAAAGAAACTCACCAGAAATGGGTGGTATAAACCCTCCAGAAATCGTCCTTATGGATGTTACAAGGTGGGACGCCGCCAGGGAGATGTTTGTTGATTTTGATTACCCTTATTAAGTATAGTCATATCTACAATGAACCACAGAATTCACCCAGTCACGTTCACCAAGTCAGCTATCATTGACCGGGATGAGCAAATCTGAGTAGCAACTCTGCAACCCGCAAGCCCTTTTGCAACCCCCAGAAAAATAGGAAAGTCAAACCCTAACATTATTGAACATATCTACAAAGTGATAAACATACAGTTCATTACATGTCTATCGTTTAGCTATTTTTTTGAAATATGTTGGGTTCTTTTAGGGTCTTTTGGATTCTTGTGGGGGGCTACTATACGACAAGATGAAGGTATCCACATTACACCCTCGAAGTTTGACAGCTTCGGGACTCCCCCACTGTCAGACAAACATGGCTTGCTGGAAAATCACTCGCTTGTCACTTGTGCAATGGATTTGCTAGATTTGTGTAATTAGAGGATTTACCTTTCTAGAAGGAGAATTGCCTATTGCCATTCTAAGATTTGTGGAGGGTTTCCATACCCCGAGTCATATACAGGTTATATGTACGTATATGCATACAATGTACTTTGACAGTGTCGGCTTGAGGCGCGTTTGTATGGAAGGATGCGCCTTTGCATCGAATATCCCCAAGTTTGTTGGTCCAGCCGTCCAGAGGGTCGCATCCACATCCAATGATTACGGAACTTGAGGGGTCAGTCTTGCAACACCCTCCCCGGACCCAAAATGGCTCCTTGAGGAACATTATCTTATTCTTGGACTTCGTTCGACTGATACCCAAATATAAAGAACGACAATGTCAGGTGGTGATTTGAAGAATTGTCATTTCAATAGAACTCGCTCAGGTCTTTTTTTCAAGAGCATTGGGTTTTTCGAGAGCTTTGGGGCAGATGTTTGGTCATCTAATTAGTATTGGCATTAGCCATCCAATTTCAGGGCTACATGAATGGTATATATATATATATACAATTATATATTATATATATATATATATATGTATTATCTTGTCTTGAACCCCGCCGAGGAGAACAAACACAAACACACACACACACACACATTTTGTCTCGCGGAAGTCGATCTCCATCGCTCTCCGAGAACAGCGTCACTGACCTTTTGGGAGGCGTACGGTGGTCGTTCAACTCGACCAACCCCCATAGAATTACTGCTGGTTGGTGGTTGGCCTACCCCTCTGAAAAATATCAGTTGGGATGATGACATTCCCAATATATGATGGAAAATGATGGAAAATAAAAAATGTTTGACACCACCAACCAGATAGAATTACTGTACTGCTCTGTCTTTGTACCAGAGAGTAAGGTGATTTAGGGCGTGGACTGGAGTTGCCAAGTCAACAACTGGTTGAAATCAAAATATTCCATCATGTTGATTCATTTTGGGGAGTTGCTACATGTCAATAAGCATTTGGGGGAGCATCATCGCAGGAGTGCTGCACGCACTTTGAGCTGTATAAGTCTTGGCCTTAGAACTAAGAACGATTCTGAGACTAGTCTGGCTTAAGTCGAGGCCTGCCCAGAATTTGCCTGCGTCCATGTTCAAGCACAAAGCTAGGATTATATATATATATATACACCATATAAATATAAATATATTATCTAGATATTTCTTGTTTCTTTAGGCGCCGCTGGTTTGAACCCATGTGGCAATATATGGCAATGGAACATCACCAATTTATAGATGGTTTTCCCATGAACACCTACATTTAGGATGTTCGATTACAATAATGATAGCCGGACAAACACTTGGGCCCTTGCCCATGCCTCCCCCGCCTAGCTTCACTGCCATCTTGAGCGGAAGCAGTTTGACCTGCAAGGCATGTCTGGGTGATGGTCGAGTGGTGCGTGGAGGATGATTCCGAATTGCCAAACAGTCAAACAAAAATGGGATGATTCGAAGTTCAAAATCGTAGCCAAAAAATGTGGCTTCTGACCCAGACATTAGTGGCTTAAACATCTAGCTACCACAAATACCAATCAACAAAAGCTGCTATAAATATGACAAACAAGTGTTTGACTAGATTATCTAGATGCAAACAAGGAGTTCTCGGAGTTCACACTCGTTCATATCAAATCTAAATGTATCAGATATTATCAGATCATGGATATCGCAAGTCCCATTCCTCTGGCCGTGTTCCATCTCCCTTGGGTCTGTTTCTGTGTGAATCCTGGGGCTGTGATCGATCATAGACATTCATTTTCCATGGCAACACCAAAAACATCCACCAACATACGTTTAACCGATTGGATGTTTCCATATCCAGGAAAAAATGTATGTTTACAATGTGTCCTCATCCATATAGAATAAAACACATGCAAAACAAACATGTTTTCTGTACCGTGTTTGACCATCCCTTCAATCGTTTTAATGGATCACGATCAGGAAGCCATCTTGGGTTCCAAGAATTCCCACCAATCCCAAGGTGAATATCAACCCTCAAGCAACCTAGACCTGGAGAAATTCATTCGTGGTTTATCATATGTTTTCCTAATAGCCATTTGGGGGTCTAAGCCCCCATTTTCAGACACAACCGTATATCATACAGTTGCTTAGTTATTATGTTACACTCTACCCCATCATATGCCACTAAAATCACCATTAAACCACATTATATAACCAGCTATGTTACTACCAGCATGTTTGAAAGACATACGACTCGCCTTTCTTCCGCCGACCCTCGGTTGGGACAGCTGGTTTTTCAGATGAGGAAGATGGATCTTGGCTAATGAAGGCCCCAGAGCTCCCCCAAAAATTGGATGTAGTTCTGAAACAACAGTTCTGAAACAAATCCCAGAACAAGCCGCTTGGCAATATTAGTATATATATATATGAATGAAATCTTTAAAAAGATTAAGCACCGCTTGGGACGAGTGTACACTTTTTAATGCATCAACTTAAATGATAAACATCTGTGGCTCAGCCAATGTTTGGTCTAAAAATTGGGTACCTCATGGAATGACCCATGCTCTGAAGCCAATGAGCAAAAAATCCCCCATGCTATTCGGACATCAAAATCCCCATGATATCCCCACTGCTGTATCGCCTTAGAGTGATGTGGTTTGGTAATACATAGTCCAAGTCTTCTGTTGGTGAAGTTAAAACCCCAAATCTGATAAAATCGGCCCATTTGATCCCCATTCTCGTTGGTTACTGCAAAAATAAGCGCTCCAAAAAAGTCAACCTTTCCACCAATCTCAGCCACGGTGAGACTTCGCTTCTCTCTCAGCTTCCTGAGCTGAATGTCTACGAAAGTCTAGGGATCTTGAATATGAGATGATATGATCATCAAAGGTGAGACATACAAAATGTAGGTGATATGATTCTGTTTTATGTAATTATCACAATTCTATGTCAAAACCCACTTACATGCGTATACATTGCCACATATGTATACATTATAAATAATTATAATTATAATCTATTGTGCAACTGTATGCAAACTGAGAAATGATTGCAACTCTGCACTGAATCATCTCTCGTGGTCTTCCCTTCATGGAACGCTCCCCCTCAGGCAGCTGACGCAACCATAAATTCTAGTCGTAACGCCAAAGCCTGCCACGTTCGAAACGAACGGCCAGAGATCAGCATGGAACACTGTAGCAATGGTGAACTCGACCGAGCATATATATATATATACATACATACGCATAGATACATCTACAAAGGATGTAAAAGTGTAAACTTAATAATCAAGGATAAAATATAGTTATATAGTTAATAGCATTTTTTGTTTAAAAAAAAACAGCAAGCAAAGCAAAAGCGCGGCAAACATGTAAGACAAACCAATCGAAACTAACACGTGTGACAAGCACGCAAAAATATCATGCCGTTGTCATTGTCCTTGTCTATCATTTCAGGGCGAACGTCGATCCCGGACATGTCTCCTGCCTGTTGTGAATCATCCATCCACTTTCTCAAGTCAACCATGTCCTGGCACTTCACCAAAAATGTTTATCCAAGACTTGTTTGTTTGGGAATGCATGAGGATACATGAGGCACCAAATTTCATGTCAATAGCTCCCAGAATGTTGTGGGTCTCCTTCACGGTAGCAGTGTTTGCACCACGCAGCCTTGAAAAGCCATGCTGGCGGTCGCAAACGTCGACAACCAGAAGGCTGAGATATGTTGGAGGTAGCTCGGTCTATCGTGGACACTCCCGGGCCCTAAGTCCAAGGATACTTCTCGCAGTTGGTGTGATGACTGAGGATGACTGAGGTATCATTCAGGGCCCCGGCTGCATGACCAGCTCCACAAATTCCGCCATGGGCATCTGATGATCAGTGTCTTTTGGAACTTCCTGGCACCAGTTGAGGCTACAGCGGCTACAAGGGTCAGAGATCCACCTCCCAAACCCCTCAAAAAACACAGCCCAAAACCTCCAGGGTGAAGTATGCGGTGACCATCTCCTTCAAAATCCCAACGTCAACACCTTGAGTCAATGGATGGATTGAATGTAAAATCTGCAGGAAAAGATGGGGCGTTCCCCAAATATATCATATTCCTGCAGGTTTTCCCTGACAGCATTTTTGGGGAGGCTGCCAATGAGGCCAGCAAACAAAAATATGGATCTACACCTGTCGGAGATGGATTACCATCAGCTAAACTAACATATCCATGGAAAATTACCATTTCAATATCAATAGGCAAGTCAACTATAAATCGGCCATTTCCAATAGCTATGTTAAATTAACAGAGATTACCAGAGGGTATCTCAAAGAAGCGCCCTGCTGGAAGTTGGAGAGAGCCCAAGGCTGGTTGCAAAGATTCAGCAGCATAACCCCATCCAATCATCAAACTAACCATCATTTCTCAAGGATATCCGCGCAGCTTTGATGTTTTAACCTCCCCCAAAAAAAGGTGGTCGCCGGCGAAATCCCCATTACCCAGTGGCTATTCATAGCCATGGGAAATTGCACCGTTCATAGATGATTTATGACGAT
The DNA here is from genome assembly GCA_947184155.2 of Cladocopium goreaui. Lineage (NCBI taxonomy): Eukaryota > Dinophyceae > Suessiales > Symbiodiniaceae > Cladocopium > Cladocopium goreaui. Next base: position 48,997 of record CAMXCT020001550.1, read on the forward strand.
TTGACCATTTATTACGCCAGCAGAGACCCCGCAGGACCCCGCAGCGGCACCAGCAACCAAGTTCCAAACCGCAAAGATGCAACTCTTCTTGTACTTGAAGTAAGAACCCCAATAGCTTCGCTATCTGGGAAAAAATGTGATTTCCATAGCTATGTTAAATAACCGGAGGGTAACACACGGTGAACCAGCTCTTGAGCGAAAAAAAAACGGTGGCCGCTGCCCGTGCTGAGTTCCTCACCCAACAGTTTCAAAGCTTTCAGGGCAGGTGCTTGATCCAAAACGTCCATCAACTCCTAGAGACGAACGGGCTGAGAGAGTCCGCTTTTCGCGATTAACCCATCGCTGATGTTGAAGGATGTTGAAGTTGCAGTGCTGAGAAAATCATATATATATATATATATATCATAGAATTATATAATTATATATACACAGGTGTGTGTTTATGTTTGGACATGTGAGCGCGCATGTTTGTTGATTTTCCTGTGTTTATGATCTCAACTTAACATCATTCGATGCACAGAATAGTACCATCCCTTGCCCATAGTTTGTTCGCAGCTGAGTGGCAGATTGTTCCAACACTTCCGCATTGCCTGTGCAGCACGGGCAAGCGTTCGGAGCTATGGGCATCCGGATTCCCAACAAATGGGGAGTCAGTTGGAGCTATACTCATTGAGTTTCCCAACCTGATAGTCCTCATTGAGTCAATGGCAGCAAAATTACCCTCCAGTAGTGAAAGATACGATAAATTGGTGTGTGTAGCTGGGAAACTCAGCTATTTTCATCTATTTTCCATGGCCAGGATGAAGAGCCAACTCGCTCAACCGAGGCCTAAGCCCGCCCAGCCTAGAAATTGATTGATCACGTCTTGGACCCATCGGACATTCACCATTTCCCTGGCGAAATGGTCCGTGGTGAGCCTAACCACCCCGTTTTTCATGCAGCTTCGAAGACGATAGTTTCAACAAGTTCAGCCCGAAATACATAAAGTCAACTGGGACCATTGATTAGCTGTTAAAAACATGTAAAACCATGAGGTTTTATCTATTACAAGTGTGTGTATGTGTACACACATACACACACACACATATATATATATATATACACATATGTGTGTGTGTATGTATTCACAATAAGCATCCTCCCCCCCCCCAAACCCCCCTCCCCTTTAAGATAACCCTGAAATTAGAACCAATCGCATGTGGGAAATAATTAAGGCCTTAATAAGGCCTTAATAAGGCCTTAATAAGGCCTTATTTTTTTTCCCAAATTAAGCCCAATATAAGGAGTAATCGACAAAAGATGCAAAAAAAATAACCTTGAATTAGGCTTATTTTTTACGTTAGTTTTGAAGGATGTTGTCTTGCTGCGACGGCTAATGCTCAGACAAACGCATGACACCAGAGACACCAGTGGAAAACCAAAAAGCAAATCCAACAGCAATGGAAAAAGAAGAACAACACCACATCATATTTGCTTTTGTTCAACTCATTTCATGTGAGTTTTTCTTGTTTTAGTCCGATTGGACAGCACTGGGCGCCATGGATGAATCTTAAAAATGCACCAAATCAGTCATTTTTTAGGGCCCAAATTCACAAACAAGTTCTCCAGGGATCAGCATTGATGGGGTCTATGAAATAATCCGTTTGAAAAGAAAATTTTGAATGTAGCCAAAACCATAGTTTTTGACCAAGACTTTAGATTTCCAAAAATAATGTCTAAATAAGGACTAATCGATGAAAAAGACTATGTTTTTCATCGTTTTTGGCTAAGCCCTGAAGATTCCTTCAAAAACAACGTCATAATATAATGAAACTAGCTGCAAAAAATGTAAAAAAAAATGTGTTGAGCCCGTTTTCTGTGGAAACAGCATCAAAATCAATGGTTACAACAAACTCCTAGATTTCCAAAAATAACCTCAAAATAAGGTCAAATTAAGGTCAAAATAAGGTCGAAATAAGGACTAATCGATGAAAAAACCCATGTGTTTTTGATGGTTTTTGGCTAAACCATGAAGATTCTTTCAAATCAACGTCAAAATAAGGTGAAAATAGCTGCAACAAATTGAAGAAAAACGTTTTCTGTGGAAACAGCATCAAAATCAATAGTAAAATGGTGAAAAATATGGTAAAAACCATGGTTTTTACAAACTCCTAGATTTCCAAAAATAACCTCAAAATAAGGTCAAATTAAGGTCAAAATAAAGTCGAAATAAGGACTAATCGATGAAAAACCCATGTGTTTTTGATGGTTTTTGGCTAAACCATGAAGATTCTTTCACATCAACGTCAAAATAAGGTGAAAATAGCTGCAAAACATGGCAGAAACCATGGTTTCGAGCCAGGTGTCTGTAAAGACACCACCAACCTTATAATATAATGAAACTAGCTGCAAGACATTGCAAAAACAATGGTTTTTGAGTCCGTTTCTCTTGAAACAGCATCAAAATCAATGGTAAACTGGTGAAAAATATGGTAAAAACCATGGTTTTTCCAAACTCCTAGATTTCCAAAAATAACCTCAAAATAAGGTCAAATTAAGGTCAAAATAAGGTCGAAATAAGGACTAATCGATGAAAAACCCATGTGTTTTTGATGGTTTTTGGCTATACCATGAAGATTCTTCCAAATCAACGTCAAAATAAGGTGAAAACAGCTGCAAAACATGGCAAAAGCAATGGTTTTTGAGCCCGTTTTCTGTGGAAACAGCATCAAAATCAATGGTAAAATGGTGAAAAATATGGTAAAAACCATGGTTTTTACAAACTCCTAGATTTCCAAAAATAACCTCAAAATAAGGTCAAATTAAGGTCGAAATAAGGACTAATCGATGAAAAACCCATGTGTTTTTGATGGTTTTTGGCTAAACCATGAAGATTCTTTCAAATCAACGTCAAAATAAGGTGAAAATAGCTGCAAAACATGCCAGAAACCATGGTTTCGAGCCAGCTATCTGTAAAGACACCACCAACCTTATAATATAATGAAACTAGCTGCAAGACATTGCAAAAACAATGGTTTTTGAGCCCGTTTTCTGTGGAAACAGCATCAAAATCAATGGTAAAATGGTGAAAAATATGGTAAAAACCATGGTTTTTACAAACTCCTAGATTTCCAAAAATAACCTCAAAATAAGGTCAAATTAAGGTCAAAATAAGGTCGAAATAAGGACTAATCGATGAAAAACCCATGTGTTTTTGATGGTTTTTGGCTAAACCATGAAGATTCTTTCAAATCAACGTCAAAATAAGGTGAAATAGCTGCAAAACATGCCAGAAACCATGGTTTCGAGCCAGGTGTCTGTAAAGACACCACCAACCTTAAATATAATGAAACTAGCTGCAAGACATTGCAAAAACAATGGTTTTTGAGCCCGTTTTCTGTGGAAACAGCATCAAAATCAATGGCAAAATGGTGTAGAATATGGTAAAAACCATGGTTTTTACAAACTCCTAGATTTCCAAAAATAACCTCAAAATAAGGTCAAATTAAGGTCAAAATAAAGTCGAAATAAGGACTAATCGATGAAAAACCCATGTGTTTTTGATGGTTTTTGGCTAAACCATGAAGATTCTTTCAAATCAACGTCAAAATAAGGTGAAAATAGCTGCAAAACATGCCAGAAACCATGGTTTCGAGCCAGCTATCTGTAAAGACACCACCAACCTTATAATATAATGAAACTAGCTGCAAGACATTGCAAAAACAATGGTTTTTGAGCCCGTTTTCTGTGGAAACAGCACCAAAATCAATGGTAAAATGGTGAAAAGCATGGTTCCTCAAAACAATGAATCAGGTTCCGTACCAGTTTTCCAGCAATGAAAGTCCACTGACTCAGTTTAATTTCAGCAGCTCGGGGCTGCCTATCTTGGGAAACCATTTCTTTTCACAACACTTTTCTAATTGGGCGTCGAAGACACCAAGAGCATATGGTTCGTATCGTCTCTTGTATTCCCACTATGAATCATCAAGAAAATGGCCCCAAAAAATAGCATTGAATCAGAAATGATTATATCTTATTTTGGCCTTATTTATTTGAGGTGATGGTTTCTGTTTTGGGGTTATTTTCTAGGGGGGGGGTTCAGGGGGGGGGGTGTTTGGAGCCTATGATGTATATGCGCATACATGTTTGCACGTGCGAAAAAATGTATACTATAGTATGTACATATGGGCGGTGTATATCTTGTGTGCATATGTGTGCTAATGCAATTACATGCAATATCATAAATCATCATCATATATATACATATATAAGTGGGATTGTCTGGGTGTGAGCCTTATGCAATATCTGCCGCCTCTCTGCGATGGCCACGTTGCTGATCACTTCAACGACGATGCCGATCAATATGTTCATCAGTGTGATGGCCTTGAACATCAAACATAGGGTGTTAACATGGGTCAAAAGTGCCGGGAATATCATGAGTTTACATGGGTTTATATGGGTCTATATCTAAGATATCATGAGAATAATCGGACATATCAACCATCAAAACATTGGAATATCATGGGCTATCATTGGTTTAATGCGTATCATGGGGTGCGAACAATCGGTGTGATGACCTTCATCCCAGAATTATCAGTTACTAAACTGATCCACTGACCCCTTCATGAACAATAAACGTACAACCATGAAAATCATGCACATTAGAACATCATGGAAGATCATGGGTTTTTATGGTTTTACAGTAGTAGTAATGCATATATACTGATTCCTGATGTATATATATATATATGTGTGTGATAAAACGTCTATATCTCTCTCATCACTGCTCCTCAGCACGTTAATAACTACAACAGTGTGGTGCTTTCGGTTCATAACCAAGGCCCAGATCTGGCCAAGAGGCATTGATGAACATCACAAAGTACATACCTTCAGCGGAGGGCAGCTGGAAATATCCAGAATCCAGATATAGATCCACTTAGATGGGCCATGGGATGAGCTATATAACTGGTTAGTAGCTGGCTTATGAACCAGTAGATCCCAATTATCCATTTACTACCCAGTTAGCTAACTCCGCCCATCTAAGCACTTTGATTCCTGCTTAAAGCCTCAATTCTCGACATTTTTGAAAAGTAATTTAATGCCCATTGTGGGGTGTACTCCATGTTTGGACTTAAGAGGCATAAACTGTCCCAGCATTTATTGTCATCATATGTTGCGTCCCCTCCTTCAAAGCTGCCTTGTTTGGGTTGAGCTGGGTGATTTTGTGACACCAAATGTATAAGCATAGTCCATTGGTCAAAACCCTGAACACTTAGATTGGCAGAAATGAATTTCTCTCAGATAATAACAGTATGTAGTAGGTGTGTGCATGTTCATGCCAAGTTTCAGGCAAAAACAAAGGACGCATTTCACAAGACCAGCATCGACGATCAATCTGTAGCATGGCATCAGGCGTGGGGCAAATCAAATAAGATAAAGGCTTGAAAATCCTCACAACCCATGAAAGCGCAAACGGCAGCAAGAGTCCAGAGGGGGTTTAGAGATCAATTCTAATCCATTCTAGCCTGATGGCACCTGGTGAGACCAGCTGCGCGGCTGGATGGGAAGCAGGTGAACTTGCCCAGCCATTTTGATGCTGGAAATTGGGTCGAGACCCTAGCGCCCTAGCGGCCTGGCAAGCATGTTACCGAAATTCACAGAATGGTTTTGATATGTCTTGATCTAGATTATTCATGGTTATTCATGAACCCAATTTCAGTTTTTAAGGTGTTGACACTTGCCCGTGGAAACCATCACTCTTGGCTGCAACTGAGAGGCACAGCAAATGAGCATAGAGGCTCTCGGTGATAAACTGGTCCTTGGCACCATTAACATCTTCAGGTCCCATGGGTTTCTCTGGATATATGTTCCCCAATCAGATTGTCAGATTGCCATAAATTGGGGTATCCGCATCCCCCGTTTTCAAACACACCCACATCCCCAGAAAAAAGTGTTGGGACTTTTTTGAAGCGGAGATCAAGGTCCATGAGACCCCGGGTTCACCAGTAGCGCCGCTGAAGTAAGGGAAACATCGCAACGCATTCGCCAACTTCGATGAGTCCCACTTGAAGGATCGTCTAGCACCTTGTCGTTGTAACGGGCTATATAATATACTTATCAATAGCCGAGGAATTGGGGGGAAAGTATTAGTCATATTTCCGACCAAAGTCTTATCTTGGTGATGTTCCCAATGTTAATTCCACACCCACAGCCCACACACACGCTCACCAAAAATCCTTGACCTCCAAAATTAGATGGAGGAGTTGTTGAGTCTCAACATGACTATGGAATATCAGCACTTTTAAAGGCAAATCAACCGTATAATGGGGCATTTTGAATAGCCCAGACATTCCTGGGACAACTGAACTTCAGTCTTGACCATCTCGGAGCCAGCCGTCCAGGGCACAATCAAGGTGATGATCTCATCCAGCATGGTGCAGTGAACAAAGAGAGTCTGCATGGAGGCCTCGGAGTGCTCCGGAGAGAACCAGTCTCTGGCAAGCCAACATGAGAAAGAAATTGATTCCAAAGTGGCAATACCTGGATCTTCCGCAGGCTGAAAATCCAGCCCGAATGCTTTCAGGCTGAAATTTCATCCCGAATCCTGTAAGCCTCAAATTTTCTCCCGCATGGATTTTGGCTATTTTGGACCTATTCAGCAGGATAGATGTTTAGAGTGGATTGATAATCAATCGTTGGACTGTCATAGAGATGAGCAACATATATTCAAATTAGGTGGATCACAAATGGGAAACAATGATGTTCCAGGCTATGTGGAATTAGTGGTTCGCTTTTTTTCGCCTGAATGACGCGAGATTTTGCCTTTTTGATGCCTAATTTCGCCCGAGGCAAAATCAACAAAATTGCCAAAAAAAACGTGTTAGAAGCCGTCAACCAAATTTTCTGCAGCCAGCACAAATCACTAGCTGGCTGAGGTAAAAAGCAAAGGACGGTGCCAGTAGAGAAGATTATCATAGATGTTGATACACTGTTTGTTCATTGGAGATTTTCGCCCGAATTGGGTTTTCAGCCCGCAGGCTGAAATATCAGCCCGAACGAAGAAAAGGCTGACCTTTTATCGCAGGCTGAAATAACAGCCTTTTGGAAGATCTAGGTATGAAATATGAAATATGATCCATGTAACTGTTCGATCTTTTTGGGGTTACTACATCCCCTAAAAAAAGGTAGTAATCATTCATCATTCAACCAACCAATATAGATTTCGTCAAACAATGTTGTATCACATCAACACTTTGTTGGTGAACATGTCAAACCGTGAATGTTTTCATTTCCCCTTATTTTTTATGGAAGAGTCATACTTGGTTTAAGTTGGTGAAATCCCCTTCCGAAAGCCCACCTGCCGGGGCACCAGAACTGAGCCAAAAGCGGCTTTGCCGACCTCCGTCTCTTCTAAGGTCACATGGTATGCAATGGCGATCATGTAGTGCGAGGCCAGAAGCCTAGGATTCTGATGGGTTCGACATCGAAAAATTGGATGGGGAAATGATGGGAAATTTAACATGTTCAAATTGGAGTCAACATAAATATACGCCATATATGACCAGAAATTGAACATGAAAACATATAAAGAGAATTTAATAAAACAAAATAAAACTGCTGCAAATGCTGTAGAGTGAAACCTGACCTAGTCTGAAGACCTCGTCGCTTGGTGGGATGACAGCTCAGCCTGAGAGGGACTTTGTCTTTTTTTTCAAGATTTATTGAAGTCGTCCTGGAAAAAGTGCGCCAAAAAAGATCTCAAAAGGTTGGGCCCCCAAAAAAAACTGACAAAGGTTCGGTTCCATTGGTTTTGGACCGAACTCCCAGCCATTCATTGGGCATGCGAGCACCAGACCGTGGCGCCGATGGCCGAGTTGCAAGATCAACGCAAAGAAGACCTCCAGCTGTGATCTATCCCAATGAGTGAGTGGCTTATATCCTCCAAATGGACATAGACCCTGCCAGATAGGGGTTGGAAGAGTTTCCACTAAAAATCAGTCATTTTCAGGGTCCATGTTCATTTACCCGAGGGTGGCATATTTATTTTGACCCAAACTCTAAGATGTTATAAGTAAGGTAAGTGGGGGTTTGTAAAAAACCCCAGCCCTTTCAAATGTTTACAGACGTTATCTTGTTTTTTTCCTCTTATCGTGTTTCCAAGCGCTGGCTTCACACCTTGATCAAAGAATTCACATGAGCGAGGAAAGGGAAAAAGATAAAAAATAGTAAAGGAAGGGAAAGGAAAGAATAGGAAAGGGAGAGGAAAAGAAAGGAAAGGAAAGGAAAAGAAAGAAAAAGGAAAGGAAAAAGAAAGGAAAAGGAAAGGAAACGAAAGGAAAAGGAATGGAAAAGGAAACGAAAAAGGAAAGGAAAAAGGACAGGAAAAAGGAAAGGAGAAGGAAAAGGAAGAGTAAAGGAAGAGACAGGAAAAAGGAAAGGAAAGGGAGAGGAAAAGGAAAAAAAAGGCAGTGTCTCACACGGACCATTTTTGATGCCAAAAGTTATCGTTTTCGTTATCGTTTTGTTATCGTTCGTGAATCCTGTGTGTGTGTGTTCCTTTTTTCTGGCAATCATCAAAAAGGTGGTGTAGCGACCACCAACCAGGCACCTTCCTTGTGCAGAATCTGCGCCACTATGACAACAAACACTGAAAGGAAGAGACCAAAAGCACTAAACAGCCGCAGAATGATGGACAAATCAAGAACTTTGGATTTCAAGAGTCTGGACACAGATCATTAACATAACCAACGTTATCGTTTTTTTCCTCTTATCGTTTTTGCGAGTGAAAGCTAAAAATGGCTCATGGGGGATCATGGAAGACTAAACGAATAGGCGTGGGGTTTTCACAAACTCCCAAGCGGGGTTAGTGAAGCTGTAAAATGCTATAATTGAGGGATACTTGGGGTGGTAAAAAACCCACTTTTTTTAATGGATGGACCACCAAGCAGCAGGTGCCTCATCATGGTTCATTGGTTCATCCACCAATCTAGTTCAGCCAATGGCCCGACCAGGGACTGGTTACAACAGGTTTGCCATGGAAAATAGGTTGCCCAGAATCTGTTGAACATCGCTTTCCCATTGAAACATGTTAATACTAGAAATCTTGAGGGTATACGACGAGCACCATTTCTGAAGACAACCCCCCAAGCCATCTGGACACCAATGCCAAGGCACAGAGCGGAAGGCAGTCAACATGGCTTTAATGAGTATCTGCAGCTCTGGGAAAAACCTGCTGGATGCAAGGGGTCTGAAAAAAAACGGGGGGGAAACATGGGGAAACCGTAGGAAAAATCTACCGGTGAATCATCACTCTCCCTATGTATGAACAGCGAAAAATTGGATTTACTTACCCCATTTTTCAGAAACACCCTAATATGTTGAGGTGAGTGCAGTAACCCCCCATCGTCGGCATGGACTTGGGCAGGTACAACAAATCAACCCTTGCTACGCTGTGGACCTGGGGCAACAAATATACAACAGCCGTTTTCACACATTTTTCCGCTCAACCACTTGGTAATTCATCCCAGTTTATAGTCAGTGCCTTATAACATCTTATAACCCAAGTTCAGCCAATAGGGCACGTAGGTTTGGTCCAGCAAAACCCACTAACTGGAACGAACCACCACGGTTTCATCTTCAAAACTCATGGAGCCCCAGGGCCCCCATCATCCTTGTCTGGCCCCCGGCGAACCTAACTAGCTTTGCCATTCGGCAGATGCGAGTCAGGCGCAAGATCCTAGATGCCCCGTGTTGGATATGGCCGTTCAAACCGCTGTGGGGTCAATTGTGGGGACTTGACCGCTGAAACTTAGACCGGGCAGTGATCAATGCCAAAACGGGAAGAGACTACATCAGAACTTCGTAGACTGCGACTACAACAACAGCGACGGATTTCATAGCAAGGATTTATATGGATATGCCAGGGATAAATCTCACAACATCAAACATGAAAAAATCTTTGTCTGACATAGACAACGATATATAGAACAATGCATATCCTTTATTTTTGTTCATGCTTCAAAGAACTTGATTAGCAAAATGGCAGTTCTCGCAAAACCACCGGCCAATTATGTCAGAAACTTCCCAGCACCTGGCGACCCGAACCTGAAGGACCTTAGGATCTCAGTTCGTCCTGGAGGCTGGCGAAAGTGCTTCCATTTACTCCAGCTGTTTGCTGGTTTCAATTCCCAGACTTTATGGTAGGATAATCATAACAGGTAGGGTGGCAAATGGAAAATAGTTCATGTTTGAAAGCAAGAAACCATAATGACTCCAAAGCCGCCCTTTCCTGGTCGAGGGAGCATTTTGCAACAATTCCCCACCGGCTTGGGCTCGTCCAAAAATAGAATACCACACTCTATCCCATGTTTTTCTTATCACTTTTACATTGTGCATTGCCAGTTGGTTGTTCGCATATCCTGCATCTTTATAAAGATTGTAAATCCCATTACGTTTCAATGTATCCACTCGTTTTAGGTGGCCACTGAGATCTGGAGCTCGCGGTTGAAGTCCGGAAGGACTGGTGGAAGGAAGGAAGGAAGGAAGGAAGGAAGGAAGGAAGGAAGGAAGGAAGGAAGGAGGAGGAAGTAACTCTGATAAAATCCAGAGACCCTCACCTGGCAGGTGGGGAACAATGTAAGTGCATCTCAAACAGCTGAGATTTGATCGTACCCTACAAATCATGATAAAAATTGTTGGTTTCCCAATGAAATATCACAAACATATAAAAACAAATGAAAAAACCCACCATATTCCTATCATAGTCCAATTAATTGTTGGTTATTCCCTTATGTTTCATGGTTAAACCCCTATATCTATCCGATCTATCCATTCATCAATTTGACACTTTGACAGGGCCAGCTTAGCCAGTCATCCCTCAGGTCCAGGCCCCTGGGCCCTCACACGTACAAAGGCTGCTTCACGTTGATCTACAGGCGTAGCCAAGGCCACAATGGTCATTACCTCCAGGCCCCAGGGGCATCGGGCTCGCCCCGGTGGGGCATCGCTGTGTTTATGAGATGACTTCATGACAACATACGAAATTGTACAAATAATATCAGATGGTATTAGATGATTGGATACAGGCCTTTGATACCCTTGATAAACTCATACGTTTGGACACATCATCAAGCACTATGCCATGTTAGTGGATTGGACAGCTATGCGATCTGACTATCTCACCAGGTCTTCAACTTCTCAACCGCAAAATGCCGAGCAACCCAGGTATCGAAGATGGTGAGGGGCACCAGAATAGCATCGAAGACAAACCTGGGCTGAACAGGGGTCTATCCATCAGCATTCATCAAATTGGTTTGAGGGGAATTTTAAAGGAAAACCCTATCTGTGATTCTAAAAACCATGGTTTCCCGTGGGTTTTACTTAAACCAATCCCTTGAAGCATAAAATTCAAATACACGCTTTGATGTGGCACACTCATAAACCAACCCCAAATATGACCAGAAATGGAGGATATGCATAAACACACACACACACATATATACATATATATATATGTATGTACACATAATCTGTATACGTATATATGTACATATGATAAAAACAATCCCCAAATTTGTAGGTATATATATATATATATGCATATATGTATGGTAGGTTTATGATTGGGTTTTGCAAGGTCAATCATTGATTGCTCAAAACATGCTGGAACCTCCAGAAAAAAAAAAAAAGTGACATTTGGGTCGAATGAGTTTGGAACTCAAGCATTCTGCCAGTCATACCCAAAGGGTCTGGTTGTCGTATTTGTTAACATGGGATGGTCGGGCACACGTGTTTGGGGTTTGGGGCCTTCCACCTCTGAATTATCCAAGGTAGCCCCCGTATAAGATATAGAATATATAGTATGTATGAAAACAAATAATATGCAAATATCCCATTAATTCCCATTAATTCCCATTTACATCCCACTTGTTTCCATTCATTCCCATTCTGCCTACTATATTTTGCTTCCATGGATGGTGCATGTTATCCTAGCTCCGTTCCGAAACTAAGGGATGTCGGCTCCATTCGTTGCCATAGCACCAAGGATCATGTGCACGATCTCGGCACCTGGGGGAGCTTTGTATATTGCCGGTATAAGTTCATGTCTGGCTGATTGATCGGATCTTGCTGAATCTATCCAATATTAGTGAGGCATAGATCTGGCTGAATCTAGCTGAATATTAGTGAGGCATATGGAATAATGTGGGATCATATGGAATAATATGGGATGATAATATGGAATATGACACACTATGACATATACAGTCATTAGATGTGATTATATCAACAATGGTAATTACAACATGGGATTGATGTGGGAAACTCTGGCCACCATTTATGGTGATTTTGAGATGGTTTATTCATGTTTATTATTCGGTTTGCTACATTATAGCGACAATATAGTTCAGCAATGTAGTGTTGCTATTCAATGTTATTAAGCAATGTGTTATATCAGCTTTGTTTTTTTGTTTCAATTGCAGGACCTGATTGAATATAACATAATAGTGATGAAACATATCCGGATAACATGGGAGGCTATGGGATTATAACTATAGCCATCGAATACTGCACGTGGATTTATTAATCTATATAACCCACCAAAAAAAGTCTTCGCAAAAAGCTGAAATAGGGATAAGTTGAACCTTTTCGGCATCTTTTTGGCGTTGACTAATTATAAATCATTGTTTAGTAGGGTACTTGGTATCTTGCACACTATCTCTTGTCAAACCATAATAAACTGTCATGCATGTTCCCACGATTTTCTTTCAATGGAACGTGTCCAGTAAACCGTTGTACTTGATGATTTTGTCACCTGCCAGGACTCCAACACTGGAAAGCAGTCCCCAATTTAACATCGCTATGGAAAATCACCATTAAGCGGTAAATCACATATAAATGGCAATGTTCAAAAGCTATGTTAGTTTACCAGGGGGTAAAGGCCATTTGGCTTCAGTTTTGAGCGCCCCGACGTTCATAATCTTTTCTCAATGGTGGGTGTTTCCCAAAATTGGTCGTGGAGGGACTCATTTCGAGCAAAGTAGAATGATTTCCACATGATATGATGTCTCTTGCTAGACATCACCTACCACTATTTCTGTGAATGAGGTTCAATTTGTCCTGAAGCACCCAAGGTCCACAGGATGATTCTGCTTTGGGGTGTCAGAGGGACTCGTCCGAAGATTGGGACCCTCAAACCCTACTGATTCTTTTTGAGCTTCAAAATTGAAAATTTTGGATGGTTCCCCATGTTCAAACATATTTCATTCAGGGTAATGCCCCCCAGTTATAAGATTCTTAATAATTCTCTTGGCCTATAGTCATACCCCCCTAATCAAACCTATATATACATATACATATAGAGTTGTTGAAGTGACCTAAACCGTCCAACACCAATCCAACCATTCGGCAGATCGACCTCCGATAGGCGAAGTATCGCAGGACCAACTCAGCGGCGAAATAAAAACCTTGGATTCGCTGAAGGGATCTAGAGGGCCACCCATGGCCACCCCCAAAAAAATGTTGCTCCCAATAGATTCCATAAATCTAAAGGATTGAACAATTTTTGTAGTCATCTTCCAATACATATTTGTAGTTGAGGGTTTCAAAACATAAGTATATCATTAGCATGAGTGAAAGAAACCTGATGAATAATAATATGACATGAAGTGGGCGACGCCAAGGGCTTAAAACATTGGCCTTAATGACCTTAAGCCTTGAAAACACCACCAAATTTGGTCAACGGATGCCAAAGAAATTACCAAACAGTTTGGGGGAAACTTATGGGTATATAATCAATAGGGTCTATATAGCCATATTATCTAACCTGGTAGACTCTCCTGTTCTCACCCTGCTGAGCAGAGCACAAAAGAAGTGGTCAGCCATTTGGAAGACAAAGTTAGCATCCTGGCGACAGGAGATTGAAAGGATACCTGGCCCAATCTTAGCTGCACAGAATGCTCTGTAGCTACAATTTATCTAGAATATCCCTTTGCAAAAGAATAAAGTGTTGGACTACCCAAGGTTTTCCCGGATAATGTCACCCAATTTTGGAAAATTGATCCTACTCACATGCGCTGTTCTGCAGTGTAAATGCTGGAAGCAAAGGCTTCAGAGTTCAAAATTTGTTTGCCTCTCTGCTGGGTCTTCCCATCTATAGTCGCTTTATACCCTCTGCTGCTCAAACATGGCAATGGAAAACCCTCCAATGTGTTCCAAGATTCTCCAATTAAAACACACACACACATATATATATATATACATCATGATAAATACACACATATGAAAACGCCATTTAGTTCGGGCTTCGTTCGGGCATGTCCCAGCCAGCCATGTTTCACGGCTCCGTAATCAACAAAGCGGAGTTCCAGTCGGCGTCGATTCCCATCCAAATAGCGTAGACAATGATCATGACCATGTTCATTGTTTGGAAATGCCTTAGAAAAACCGTGTGTCCTAGAGTGGAGCATTGCTAAAGCTGATATATAGCAATACAATTATATTGAAATTTAATGGCCGGTACATATTGGAGTTTAATCTTCAAATCTACTCCTTCCAGTTGGTGAACGGCGGATCGTCCACTTCATGGGGAAGCCCAGTTGCGGATGCAAAGCGATTCGGGCGCAAGTACTGCTGGAGCCGTAGATGTTTTCGTCAGCTCCTGGGTTTTTTGGCCGTTTAGGCCATGCGAAGTCATGGAGACTGCACTCAAATATGAATGGCAAGTATCTCCTATAGAGGGCACCATGGAGTAGCTTTAGGGGGTTGAATAACCGTAAATTTTACATCAAAAATATCGAAATCCCCGCCTGCCAGCCCTATGAAATTGCCATTTTGGGGTATCCCCTAAGCAAATCCAGATGAGGACTGGCATGCAAAGTTCATAGCACTTGGAAACAATAGAGACATAGATGACTTGAGTGGAGTTGGGTAGCCTCAATGGGCGGGATGCCACATGTGAAGGTGCTAGCCGCACCATTTCTTATCAATTTTTGCAATAATACCGAATACAGATAATGCGACGCGGTGTGGGACACACAATGCGGCCATCCACAATTAGCAAGCACTTAGGGAGTTTTTTATAAATCATCCCAAGTAGATCCAAGTAGGGGTATACCATGGCATACCCAATAAGCCATACATATTGGGGATTGCTTATATGATTGTGGGTCCCCTACTAACTTGAATGGGATTGGCTTGATTTGTGTTTCGCAAGAGAAACAGCAAGTCACGCTCCCAACAGCTACACATCGTAATGTGAAAAAATGAAAGAAAAAAAGTGCAGGGACCCGGCACAAATGCAAGACCACATATCCCCAAGTGGATATGTCCTTTAACTAGTGTGGAATGTATACCACATTGCAAGAAACCGGGTTCAGCTGAATTCTGACCAGGCCAAGGCTCCATCGATGATGGGTTTCAAACTTGTCGCAACCTCAGATGCACAGTTGGCCAAGGTTTGGCCACGCAAACTTGAGCGGCCAAGAAGGCAACAGGGGTGACATGGTCCATGTTCAAAACGATTTACCCCGACCTCGGATGATAATTTTCAGGTTTTTCCAGCTAAAGGTTCGTAACTTTGTGTATTGGCCTCAGGTGAGCGCATATTGAAACGGACCAGCCATCCACACAGCTTAATTGAAAGTCCGAGGATTAGTTCCCATTGCGGAAAAAAGCGGAACCCAGATTGAGCACCCTGATCAAGCACCGGCCTTAACCCCTACTGTAAGAACCCCTCAGTATGGACACACTGTTTGGGGAAAAAGCTTGCCAGCAAACCCAACGCCGGGGCCCCACACATCTTCAGTACTCATGAAGACCGAACGACGGACACTTGGCCTTTCATGCCTTGGGCTGTCCAGTGGTATTCAGATGACCTGTAGGTGCATGTATATGAATTTCATCGAATTTCTACATGCAGGAAAATGCTGGTCGAATTCGAAGCTTCGAGCCCTCTGATTTGCTCTGGTCACAAAGCAGGACAACACCACCACAACGCGGCTATGAATTGTCTACATGGTGTCATTGTGCAGATGGAAACATGTGACAGCTACACGGAAACATGGATGTAGGTAAACCAACATGTTGTTCAAAGATGTTGCTTTCAATATCGTATTATGATTCCCATATGCATGCTAATTGTACTTTGTTAACATGTTGTGTTCTAGTGTTTTCTTAGGATTCTTCACCCAGAGCCATGCAAAGTGGTTGATGAACATTTCTTTTACTGGCAAAAGAACTGCCCAATCCAAGCGGTGTTGCTCAACGGATTATGCCGTTCAAAAACCGTGGAGAACACGCAAATTATTTATCACTATAGCAATGACTACTTGCAAGATCTATTATTCCAACTCATGATGGGAACTGCAAAATGTTCCCGGGACTATCATGTCAACTCCGTTCCAAGGGACGTCTCTTGTGCAAGCGACCTGGGCCGTGCAACCAAACATGATTTTTCTCAAAATACGTAGCGCTTAAGTAATAAGATTACCTGTTGAACCGAGACAGAAACTGGCATTGTTTGACATGCGATCTAATATATTGTGATCGTAAGGTGAAAGATAAAAGTGAGGTGCGCGGGGAGTTATGATGGAATTTGGTCCGATGAAATATGGAAAATGTTGGAATATTTGGACCCCATTAGACCTCCGTGGAATATGCCGAAAGCATGTAGTTGGAATGCGCTTATGAAAGGTAGTTGGAATATTTAAGCTCAAAACTGGTCCAGCTAATCAGCATCAGGTAACGATGTAATTTCAATAAAGTGAAACATGTGTATATTAGATATAGCCACAACAGAAAGCATACGTCCACAAGAGAAAACATATGTACACATATGAGTAGCGGACAAATTTATATGTTAAATTGAATGCCATGCACAAGTTAGGGTCGTCCCCTATTGGTTGTGAAGATTTCAGTATTCCCGTAGGTCTCACAAATGGGGTATCGGTATAGGGTCGTCCCCTATCGGTTGTGAAGCTTTTGTGCAACCTCAGAAAGGCCAAAGCGAAGCAAGACCAAAGTAGTATTACAATAATTTTGTCGGTTACTCATATAGAAATATGAAATGTATAATTTATATATATATAAGCAAATACGCACAGTGACACAAAGACATGTCGAGAATAAGAAGTACCAGGAAATGTTGAAACTGTTACGTTGCAGGGGCATATGCATAGAATATTTCCAGAAGTTTTTCAGCAAGGGAAAGAGGAAACCAAACTAAGAAAATGAAAACGCATCCTGGACATTTTTGTGTGGCTCTCAAAAAGCTTCGTATCTAAGAACTCAAAATGGGCAGGTTCCCCAAGCTGATCGATTTGTTACTACTTTTTGTATAAACAAAGGGTTTTTTTCCTCACAAAAGGGTTTTCCTACCAGTGATATTCTCTTTTCAGCAGCTCTTCAAATCTCTTCAAGGACGGGGTCACACCTTGCGTGCGTTGATACATAGAATATAGAATTTTATTCCTGAACCCCACCCTGGCCAGCGTCAGAAGTCTGGCAAAAGTATGGAAAAGTATGATATCCACCTATTTTTTGAAAATATTCCATCCACAATATTTGTTGATTGTCTATCTGAGAGTCTATCTGTATTCTGGTTTTTCAAAAAATGTTGTGTTTAAAAAAAAATGTGTCCTTGTCAATGTTCCAAATATTTTCTGTTTGGCAAACAGGATTGTAAATGCACCATGTTCTGTCTACTTCAGGATGGCTATATATCCATTACATTACAACATGATGCATGCACTCTGAATGTATGCAATGTAACGCAATGTAATCCAATTTAATACAACGCAATGTAATGCAATTGAATGTGAAATAGTTGAATGTAATGAGCACCGACAAGTGCACATGCAAATGTGCTGTCTGTCTGTGCTGTCTGTCTGTGCGTGTGTGTATGTAAATATGCATGCATGCACGCACGCATGCGCGCAGGAAAGCCTCTATGTCTGTGTATTTCTGTCTGTGCGTCTGGGTGTCGGTATGATTTTCTGATTTTTTTGTATGTATGCATGCCTGTATGTGTGCCATTGTATGTCTGTACGTCTGTGCGTCTGTATGCCTGCAAGTCTGTATGTCTCTGCGCGTTTATGTATCTATGTATCTAAGTATCTATGCATCAAAAATTAAATAAGTAAATATATATATATATACATACATACAATTATTTATATTTATTTATATCAACATTAATATCATTAAATTATGAATATGCAATCAGATAAAGGATAAGTGAAATATACTGTGCCATCTGATAGATCATACTGTGCCATCCGGCTGATGTAGGATGCATGAAATGTGGTACATGACATTTGTTGCACAATATGGTTGATATAGGATATGTGGGTACATGTGGAACATTAAATATGATATATTTTGATATGCGTGATGTATGAAACATGATGGATGATACACTATCATGGCTCACCTTGAATACCTTGCAAACATATTCAACGCAATGTTTTTTAATATAATTAATTAATTACATGAATGTGTATTCCGACCCATCACGAGAAATTGAACCGCAAAGTCCCCAATATGGATTTGGGGCCAAAAAGAATTGCAACAACCTCCATCTTCGTCCGCCAAGCGGTCGTTTCCAACTGGGCTAAACCTGGCAAAACAAAATTTAAATGGTTACAACAAAATCGATTTCACAGCCACAGACCACGCAAAAGAAGGTGTAGCACAATCAAATGATCCAAATCTCATATATAGAAAATGGCAAACATCGAAACGACACCGGGGAACATTGCCATCCTGCACTGTGATGCACCATGTCCACAGAAGACAATGCCAAGCCATGTTTGTCCCACAAAACCTTCGACGCCAAGACACGATTTTCTATCCACCTTCTTGTCTTTTTCCGTGGCAATTTCTTGAACGTCAAACTCCTGCAATATGGGACATGCCTTTACACCATCCCAACCCTTGATTAATGACACGAAACTGTTTACTGTTTGTTGCTGGTGGTTCAAAGTTGGACAAAAACATGCACGTGATCATAAACAAAGGGCTTGAAATCTTTGCACCACCTCGTATTGAAATTGGCTCTAAAAAACCTAGCAGGCCACGCCTCCGTAAAGCCAACATGCCGTTGTGGTTTGTTTCCTTTTTTTTCCTGCGGCTGCGTTGGGAAGGTGCTGTTACAGCAGTTTTCGAATGCCATGTAACAAAAAATCCAAAAACAAATAATCTGTCTTGAGTGCACATGAATTTGCCATGCGCGCACCTTTTCAGCTGGGTTGCAGGCATTATTCCCATAAATTGTTGCTTACTAACACGGTGCTGGCAATGTTTTGTCACCATTTTTGACCCCCTGCAAGTTGGGTTTCATACCCCTTGGAACCATCAATCCATATACAACATTGCAAAATGAAGCACGGGAAAAAAAACGATTTGCCACCCACATTTTTCACAATCACGGTGCCACGTCCTTCAAGCCGTCTTCGGAACTCAAAACAGATTTTCGAGGAGACCTTGGGTGAGCCAATTACTCACCATGGGTTCAGCCTCTATGTGTTCTCACCAAAAAAACACGCATGGCAAATATTTTCCAAGAGTACGAAAAATTTCCGCAAAATATGTTGATGCGGAACTATCCGACATGCTTTTCTTGACCAAAACGTTTGCCAACAATCATCTTCCGCGGGGAATGGCCGCCTCAGGTTCCAACAAAGCAATGGGCCGTAAGACCTTGTTCTCTGCGAGCACACGCTCGTACTCCACACGTAATATGCGAAGAGCTTCTGCGAAGGCGACTTCTTGACACCTGGCAAGCGAGATCATATGTCGCACATGTGCCAGGCATTTGCGGTATGTCGGAACACCAATGCAGCGCATACAAGGGACAATGGCAGTAGCAATTCAAGCATGTGCGGATGGGAAATGGTTCCTGCACAAGGTAACGGAGCAATGTGTTCGCAATGTTCGCTTTTTTGAAAAATCATTTTTTTGAGTAACCTCAGGCAGCGAAGCATAAAACGCAACAACCCAGTCACAATTCGGCCAAACATGATCATGAACAAAATTGTGTGAAACTGTTACTTCGATTGCTCAAACTGTTTTGGAGACAATCATGCGTGAGAAAGGACACAAGAAAGGCCTGTATAATGTTTTTTTTATCACATGTTTTCTCTGCTTGATGGCCTGGTCGGGCTGCAGTGTGCCGGATGCAAAAGAAAAGTCGCAGTAACCAATCCGGGAACTGATTTTTATTTTTAAATTTGTAACAATCATGAGCATCATCACTGCACAAAATGATACACCAAAACAAGTTGCTGAAAATAGATTGGCCATAGATAGTAATTAATTAATTAATTAATTACCAATTCAGTCACATATCACATTAAATGTCCGTCAACAAACAAGTTTCTTTGAAACGAAATAGGACATCAAAAATTGAAACATATGTGTCCGCCATGCCTCACACGTCACAACAAATGATGTTTTAATTGCCGTTCAAACGTGCAGCAAAGTGATCCCAACGGTTCCCAACTCAAAACGCCAAATTTATGCCAACTGTTGGCAAGTCACAAATCTGGCCAAAATCAACTTTAGCGAGAGGATGCAACCCCTGAGGATCCAAAATGTTAACTAGCTGCAAAATGTTGCAAATATTTGCATGCATTTGGGCATGCACGCTCTCAGAGCGTCCAATCATGCCATTTGCGGTATGACACCATGATTTTTGCATGCATTTCCGAGCGTTTATTTTTCGATTGATTTTCAAAAACTCCGAGAATTTTGGTAACCTTATCACGCTCTGTCACGGTCACGGTGGTATTCGAAAACTGGCGAGTGGCATTCGGAAACTGGAGGTGGTATGCGGAAAAGGGAATTCGGAAACTGGAAGTGGTATTCGGAAACTGGAAAGTAGTCTTCGGAAACTGGACAGTGGTATATTCGGAAACTGGACAGTGGCATTCGGAAACTCGAAGGTGGTATTCGGAAACTAGAAACCCTGCATTCGGAAACTGGGAGTTGTACTCCGCGAAGCAAAAAAGTGATTTTCAGAAACCGGGAGTTGTACTCGGAAACTATTATTCGGAAACTGGAACCCTGGAATTGGGAAACTTTCGAGATACAACCACAGAACGCTGATGTGAATTTTCTACCATCCGCTGAGTTCTTCAATGGTGATCCCTCATGAAGATATGTTGAAGTTAAGATCCTATTCAATATATTGGCCAGACAGGGTGGCAGTTTTGATCCCTCATGAAGATAAGTCCAAGGTAAAATCCTGTTCAATATATTGGCCAGAAAAGGTTGCAGTTTTTATCCGTTCTGAAAAATTCTGAAAATAAGTTTTGGTTACTATGCCCATCAATGTATTTCTGAAAACGCTCAAGCTGTCTTTTCCACAGCTACTCGAGCCACTGGTATTAGCGGCATGTGCAGTTGTCACATCTGATATGAACAGATGCTACACAGGTGATGCAGGGTTAGCTAGAAATTCATACCCCGCCTTGGAAATTGCTGATTTTAAGCAATTTCCACCTTCTGTGCCACCTGTTTTCATTGCTACACCTTAGGGTTGTTCGTAACCCATTTTGTCTCTTCCAATGGTGTCTTACCATGTTTATCCACTCTCAGCCTTCGTAGTCCCACTCAGTAGACCTTGCGCTCGATGAAGCGCCACCTTCACCAGCTTCTCGGCCATCTCGATCACCACCACCATCATCTGCATGAGGTAGGTCTTGCGGGTCCACGTCATCATCATCATCATCATCATCATCATCATCTCTTTCTTCTTCTTCACCTTCTTCGTATTGGGCACCATGTCGCGTAGTTCCTTCTTCAAAGAAACTCCAATCTCTTCCAGCATCTAGCCAATCACGAACATGATAGGCTGCATCGATCCACAATTGTGGCTCTTTCGATTGAAACATCACCAGTGGAGCTTGTAGGCTACGTAGAAGACGTTGTAGCCGGGAACGCTCCACTAGATCTCTGCAATCTGCCAGATATTGGGAAAGTTCACGACAGTTGTGTACTAGGACTGTCTCAGGCCCTAGTCCTTGCATTATCAAATCCCATCTGTGGTCTTCAAATGCAGCGCTCTCCCTGGGCACCAATCCAACACCATAGTAGACTGCTACTGCCCGGGGGTCTTGAAAGTAGTTGGCATTGTCACCAGTAGGAAGGGTCATCTTCAATCATCAGGTTCTGGAGCAATCGCACACCTTGTTCGATCTGCCAAACGACGTTGTCGACCTTCTGCAAGAGATTTTGGCATAGTTTTTGGGGTAGGTCGACCGACCAGGTGTTGTTCCAGGAGTTGTCTCCCTTGCTCTCGATCTCGAACGCATTGAACTGAGAGGTCCATAGTGTATATCTACCCATTCATCAGGGTCAGATACCTCGCATTGTTCACTTTGAACATATCGACGATACCTTTTTTCTGGAGTCTCTGTGTCTTCCTCCAGCCAGGCATCATCGTCGCTTTCACGAGCTACACCACTGTCAGCAATCTCAGCAACTGCGTATGTGAGGATAGCTAGGCCTTCCTCAGTTGTAGGAAACATGTCTCCTGGTACTGCTCGATGTATACCACTGCTTGACGCGGGTTCCCCACCTTCTCCACGAGCTTCATGTTCTCCAGGATTTGCTGCTCCATGAGTTCCATTTTCCAAGAAAAAATTTGGGGGTCTGTTCACTTCGCGATCTTCCATCTCCATGACAGCATCAAACACTCCAATGGTCCGCTCAATGCTTGCTTCCACTTCTGCATCTCCAACTGTGGTATCATCTTCAATGTTTTCCTCTTCACTGAGTTCATCGCTGTTCCAAATTCCACTGAAATGGCGTCCAGGGGCATCATGTAGACCATCTTGCACAAAAGGGTCTTCTCGATCAGTCAGTCAGATCCATGATGCTTCTGATTGAGCACCAAACTTCCTTGTATTTGTTCATCTCTTCTTTGAGCTT
Source organism: Cladocopium goreaui (assembly GCA_947184155.2). Classification (NCBI taxonomy): domain Eukaryota; class Dinophyceae; order Suessiales; family Symbiodiniaceae; genus Cladocopium; species Cladocopium goreaui. The sequence continues at coordinate 71,905 of CAMXCT020001550.1, forward strand.
CTTGATGTGGTTCACCAGGTAGGTCACCAATCCAATCAGCACCAACGTTGACAAAGTCCACCACGCTGTTGGAGTCCATGACATAGGGCGCGTCCACGTAGTAAACGAAGAGCTTGTCATCCATGTTGTGCCTTTACATCCTTGAAGATTTCCTGCCATCATTATCGCGGTCACCAGACGCACGATCTGTTTCACCTTTGCTCCACCAACAATGTTCTCCTCATTGGAAGTTTCGCTCATCAATCCAATTTTCTTCATGGGGTATTCTCTGCGATCTCTGGATCCAGGTTTTGTATTCAAATCAGCAGGATTCTCTTTTGTAGAAATGCGCTCCACCAGAAACCATTTCTTTCTCATCGCTTGTTGACTCCAAAGGATTCGTGTTGAAAGATGTTTTGCTAGACCAGGTCCAAGTCGATTGAAGAAGTTTTGGGCACTTGTTGGATCCAATCGCAGTCTCATTTGCACTTGAGCATTGTTGCTCAGTCCACCATCGTCTCCAGGAAGGAATTGAAGTAGTTGTTTCAACTGAACATCTTCCACCAGCAAACTCGTGGCTGCAAGAATTTCAGTTTCCATTGAGGAGAGGGAAACTGACATCTGTGCACGACTGTGACTGCGCACACAGCATGAGTTCACGAAGATGAGGCCTGATGACGTCGATTTTCTCGTCACCTTGCAACTTGCCCAATCGCTGCCACTGTAGAGCTCAACCTCATAAGGTTTTCCATCACGCCTTTCATCAACACCATTCCACCGAGTCAACGTAGAGGTGAAATATTCAGTTTTTGGGTAGTGCATCTTCATGTCCTGGGTTTGCACCAGGTAACGCCCAAGTTGTCTCAGCGCACACAGTGAGGTTTGCACCAAAAGGTCCACCTTTCTTCAGCATCAACTTCTCTGAAAGCTTGTTGAAGATCTCCTCTGTCCTCTGTGTCTTCCTTGTTTGCCACCAAAAGCAAATCATCAATGTGAGCAGAAATGAAGATTTCTCGTTCACGATGTCAAAAGATAGCTCTTTACAAAGTTCAGCTCCTCCAGCAACTGTGTCAAGTGGTCGTTCCACCTCGTAGCTGCATCGCGTTGACCTGGCAGGCATTTTCGAAGTTGCCAAAACATCAGGCTGATGTCATTTGCTGCCACTCTCACCCAATTGGGTACTGAAACCACCACGTTTTCCTTCTGCCAAACTTGAAGAAATGCATCACTGACATCCAATGCAGACATCATCAACTTTTGCACCAGTGAGATCACCATGAAGACTTTCACCAAAACCAAAGGTGTAGTAGGGCTGAATGTCTCCTCTGTTGATGCGCTTTGTCCTCTGAATTCTCTCGCAACCATTCTTGCCCTTCTTGTCCAACACCCTTGCCTGAAACTCCAATCTCTCACCAGCTTCGTGTCCAAACGCAAAGTTTGAGGCACGTCCAAACCAGCTTGCACATCACTGATGACTTCCAATTGTCTCAATCTTTCCAACTCAGCGTACATGGCCTGTTTGTCTAGGTAAGCCAGCTCTTCAGCGCTAACTTGAGGAGGTCCTGCATTCTCATTTTGGAATCCTCTTTGGTTTTGAAACAGCGTGTGGCAGACCCTGAAGGAGTCAAAAAACCCACAGGAAATCAACCTTCAACACAGGGAAAATTTGTGAAGTTTGACCACACCGAGACTGAGGAGCAGAAGGCGAAGCACTCTCGTACTGGTAGCATGTTCAACCCAACTTTTGCAGGTGATTTGATTTCAAGTCCTGCGGCAGCAACATCAAGTCCCTCTACTACAACTGGTCATGTACGCAGAATCACTGAGGAGATTGAGCTGTATGATGAGGATGAAATTGAAGAAGAAATCCTACTTGAAACATGGGATTGGGACGTCAATGATCAATTGCTGGATGGTGACTTCTCAGAGCACGAGATTTCCGAGGTGGACAAGGCCAATAGGAAGTGCTAGCTCCTGTTCACGGTCTCTTTTCGCTGCCTCGGCTATCATTCGTTCAAATTCTGCATCAGGGATTTCAGGTAGTTTGTTGTCCACTGCTTGAAGTTCTTGTGGAGGAAGTAGGGGTTCACCTGCTTCCTCTTTGTCGTCATCTGGATGATCTTTGGCATATTTGCTCACCGCCTCCTCGTCAATAAGTCAATGTTTTGTTCTGGTTCAACTTCACCTTCAGCTCCATGTAGACGAGGTAGAGGTCGTGCAAGAGGTTTGGATAGTTTGAGAATTGTTTGTGTTCCACGTCGAAGATCCCAAGGTCCAACTTCCATACTGATCAACATAGCTGCATCCCAATGCTCTGATTTTTTCCTCACAGTTTTGTTCCTCAGAACTTCGCGGGAACCAACCACCACAATGTCATGGTCTGCTTCATCCTTTGTCATCCAACATCCTCTTCTCCATTGACATTGATATGTCTTTCGAAGAGAATCCAAAGTGTAAACTTCTTCTCCAAATGCACAAACTCGACCTTTGTAACGACGTCCCCGCACAGCCATGTAGGCAGTCACACCATTTCCTGAAGTCAGATGACAACGATTCAGCAACCAACCAGCATGAACCATTGCCCATCCACGCAACACATGATCCTCTGGAATCTTCATCTGCATCTTGCCCTCCAGGAATGCAACCAAACATTTTCCTTGCGTTCTGACTGTTTGGATTGTTCTCTCTGCCAAACTTGTGCGGGATTTGGAGTACATCTTTCCAGGTTGAGGCGTCATCGGGAGTCCTTGGGTGGAACGGATCACATGGGTCATGCTGACACCTGCGCTCAAAACTGGTTCATTGTCGTAGCTAACTTCCACAGCATCAAAGTAGGAAAGGTTGGAAAGGAATCGAGCCAGGATTGCACCAATCACACCAGCATTCTTGTTACGCAGAGGTTCGACACCAACATACTTGGTCCAGACATCGACCATCAGGAGTACGCCCATGTAGTTCGGCATGGCAAAGAGGCCAACCTGAACTGTAGGAAAGGTTCTCGTTGCCCTTTCATCTGGTGTTGACCGATGCTTGTGGTACCCTCTGGATTTGGCTTGTACGCAAAATGCACACCAAGCACGAAATGGCAAATGGGTCACCCCTTGCAATTTTCTCTCCGCAGCACTTGGTTGTTTTGGTGCATCTGTGAATCGAGGTCTTGGATCCAGAGTTTCATATTCTTGTCGTGCAACTTCCAACGCTTGCATCTTCAGTGCAGTAAAGTGGTCCTCCTTGACCTTGGTGAAGATCTTCTGTTTGGAACCTGATGCTGACACCTTCAAGAATTTTGCTCTTCTCAACTTCTCGACTGAACTGCTTGCAGTCAATTCTTCTTCTCCAACTACCACTGTGTTTGCCGATTCTGCTTCATGCAGTGCAGGTCCAAGTTGTTGGAACTCAGGGATTTTTCTGCCCTGAATGTCTTCATCTCGAACTGCATCACCAATGTCTGCTCCTTGAACTTCGTCACCACTGGCATCTGATCCAAGAGGAGTTCCAGGTTCGTAGACGACTTCAAGGTGTTGTCCACCTTTGATCAAGCATGATCAAACAATCCACCAAAAGCTAAGGTTCTGGTTCTCCTTCGCCAAAATTGTCAGGATTGTCACCGGCTCTCCATTCGCATAGGCCTCGATTTCAGCAATTCGACCAAAGGGGTCGTCCAGCTCCAAAAATCTGCGACTGATTTCAACCACGCACCATCCATGATCTTCATCTGATGTAGACCTGCGATAATTAACTATAGCAGGCCAAACCAAAGTAGGGTCAATGAAGTTTTCCCCAACACTGCGCATATAGGGGTTGCCATCCACATTGGTCGCCCAGCGATTGTAGCGCAAAACTTTTGGCCTGAACTTGTCTTCCATCTCCACCACGGCACGCACCATCAAAGAATCAGGTAGATCCACATTGGTTTTTTCCACTCGATAAACTTCAGTTTTGATTGCAAGAGAGTTTCTGACGAAGAAAACTGGGAGACGCAGGGCATGATCCGGCGATTCCAAAACCGGTCCATTGTTGCGAGTTGACCCAAGCTGAGGATAGCAACCTTCAGTTCTTGTCCTTGGCAATCACGCAGTTGTACTTGAGCATCATCTGCTGGTCCGTCAACGCCACCACCATAGGAGAGAGGTGGAAGAGAAACATCTGAACGACTGTCTAAAATGACCACATTTTTCTCGTCCTTCACATAGTTCTCAAAAACCATGCGCACTGATGATCCCGAAGCCATACTTGCAGGAATGCCATAGATCCTTCTGATTGTTGTTGCCGTAGGGTTCGATGGAGGATAACTGCTCTATGCATAGGAACGCCGTTGTGTTCCACCTTGAGTTTGTTGTTGTTGCTGTCCTTGAGTTTGAGGTTGTTGTGCAGGAGTTGCATTGTTGATGACCTGGTTTGTCATCCTGTTGGGACACTCCCTGCTCCAATGACCATACTCAAGTCATAGACGACATTGTTGGGAATCTATTCCTTTGCCTTTTTGGCCACCTTTCTTTCCACTGTCGTTTGGTTTTCCTTTTGACGTTCCTTTCTCCTTACCCTTGCCTTTGCCTTTGTTGCCACGACCTTTGCCGCATCCTCGTCCACGGCCAGAAAATCCATAGCTACCAAAACTCAACCAACTCTTGCCCTTGGACTTGCCCTTATTGTTTTTGCCTGTATACTTTTCCTTTCTCATTTTGCAAACAGCGAAGTTACACGGTGGGTGCGTATTGGGCTCAAAAACACAGGTGGTGACAACACAGTACTGTTGACTCGGTCACCTCACTTTTTCCTCGAGTAGCACGGATGTGCTAAAAAGGGGCTGCGGTCACGTCAAGTGTCTTACATGACATGACATCTCTACTCCTAGCTAGCTACTTAGTTCTGAACTAGGTGTTTTACCCCTAGCAAGTTGCCACCCTCCTTAGAGTGGACTTGTCGGAGTGAGACGCTACTGGTGAGACGTCCCTACATCCCCAGGAACCGGTCTTCAGCCCGTCTCCATTCTTCGAATTCTGCCGGAGACATATGGGCGAACGGGTCGCTCCGCTCGATGCTGGCTGCATCGGCTTCGCTTTCCGGTTCCCGGGTCGGCGGGTCTGCCCGCTCAGGCGGAGCTGCCCGATGTTCAGCGGTGCTGCCCGCGCTGGCTGGTGCCGCCTCGGACTCACTTGACTCAGAGTCCTGGGGGTCCGACATGCCGCCGGGATGCTCTCCTCGTAGGAGAGACTCTTCTTGGTTGCGCCAGTCGATCAACTCCTGCATGGTCATTCTGGCCTCTGCGGCTTCTTGGACCCAACGTTCCTCATGCCACCTCTCGATCCCTCGAGGGGTAAGTTCCTCAGGAGACCGCGGGGCTACCGCTGGTGTCCGCGGGTTTGCCGCCGGCTCTGACCGCGGGGTTGCCGCTGGCGCTGGATTGGTCAGCGTTAGCTGCTGATTGTTTCTGATGGCAGTCACCCTGAGTCGCAAGGTGATCTGCTGATCTTGGATGTGCAATTGCACCTCATGGCCTGTTTCTTGTGCTACTGGCTCGATTGGACATAACCAGTCCACACAACAAGCGATGAACTGTTCTGCCAGTTTCCATATCAGCACACACGTGCCGATTGCGGCCAAGAAAAACAATGCATACCATTCGTATGGGGACAGGCAGTATGTTGGCTGCCCTGCCACAGCCTGAACTTGGCTCAGGACAACAAGTGCCTTGATGCACCCGACCAGTTGTCCATTTTGCCGATAGGCCGTGGCGGTTCTTCCCGCTCGATCTTGGTCTTTGATCCATCCAACACAAGCTGGCGTAGGAGTCTTCCACGCATGCTGCTTGGTCACGGTTGAGACCTTGACAGAGATCTTCTTGCTCGAAGAGAGCATATCTTCTCCGTCACGAGCTTCATACATGCCTAAACCAGGCATTGCTTGCCTTACTTCCGTTCCACTCTTTGGATGCTTGGTGAGGAAGTTGGCACAATTCACGGTGCCCTTGATCTTGCCCAAGGCTATCTGCTTGGACTGCAAAGCTCCTTGCACATAGAACTCACAGACTTCTAGGTGTCTGAGCTTGGAACCTGGTCCAATGCGCTTGGAAGCTTGCATTGCCGATGAACTGTCCGTCCATAGGCAGGGCTTACCGCACTGCTGGCCAAAATCTCGGGTGATCAGCTCCTTGAGGAAGATGGCTTCCCGAGCTGCCCTCGAAACTCCCCTGAGCTCTGCGTCCGGCGAACTTGTCGCTGGTAGGTCCGGTTGGGTCTGTGTGCCACATGCGACGATTGCACCACACACAGCTGCTATGTAACAGTCGGTGCTTCGCCGTGTTTCTAGGCATCCGGCCCAATCCGAATCGCTATACAATTCGCATGGCCGCTCTGAGCTACAGTTGGGATCACAGGTTGTGACTCGGCCAACATGTGGGTGCGACTGCAAGTATGCCGCAAGGGTCTTGACGGCTTGCATGTCACATTTTCGCGGTTGCGACATGTGTCGCGCTGCTTCTTTCACCGCGTACTGGATCTCCCTCCTGTCCAGCGACAGGTATATCGCTGATCCTACTGCCGAGCGATACAGCTTGGCATCTGCCTCGCCAAGAGGCTCCGTTTCTAAGAGGTTCAGTTGTTTGGAAGGAACCTCACTGCGGTCTCTGGCGGAGATTCCCGCAGCAGCGATGACAGCTTTGATGTGCTTCTCATCTGGTATCGTGATGATAGCATCTTTGGTTCGTACCTTGGTGCGACCCAGGTACTCAACAGCTGTTCCTTCGCTTTCGAGCTCTCCTGCTTGGACCTCACAGTGTTTCGGCATTTCGACTTCAACCAGGTGGTTGACAGCCTCTTTTGGTCCAGCCATACGGATGTCGTCTATGTGGTGAATCAGGATGATCCCTGACTTGTCACAACGGAAGACACATGGATCCTTCTCACCACGAGAGAAAGAATACCGCTGTGGATCAACCTTTGAGCAGAGGATTTCCTCCAGCTCATTTCTGTAGACGGATCCGGCTGTCCTTCTGCCGTATAGGTTTCCATCCAACCTGAAGAAAAGTTCTTTGAACGATTCCTTGTACCAATCCTTTCATTCGGGGCTGAGAGTTTCTAGCCACTCAAGGAAGATGTCGTGCCACTCAACTGGTGCACGCATGTAGACATGCTTTCCTTCGCTGGCTCCTCGGTCAGCTCCAATCAAGAAGGCTGCGACGATGTCCAGGCTTCGGGCGTAGTAACCCTTTGTCAGAGCATAGACCTCCAGAAGATTGTGCGCTTCTGGGGTAGGAGTTGGAACGAACACGTCCAATCCCTCCTCCTCGGCTGCTGTGTAGCGAGCCTTGACGTCAGCACATGTGAAACGCGACTTGTATGCTCCTTTGGAACACTTGTCAACCCATTTGTGTGAGAAGATTTGTGAACCTTTTGGGATTTCTTGGCGGTGCACGGGTGTGAAGGCACCTCGCTCCCAAAGCTTTTGAAGTTGGACTTTCCGCGCTTTGGTGACTTCCTCTGGGTCGAGCAATTGGTCGACGAAATCCGTCACATTGGCTCTCCTTTGCAAAGCCATTGGATTGCTTTTGTCTTCGGAGTTGGCCCATTCTTGGATATGGGACCAGATCTCGTGATTTGTTAAATGCTGCAAGATACCTGCTTGCCTGGACTGCTTGGCTTCAGCTTGTCCGGGTGCAAGCGCTGCTCTCACCCGGGTTACTCGCTCCTCCTTGTTACAAGTCGTGCGTGGGCGGTTACGGTGGGTCAGTCGGTGTTCGGGTCCGGTGGGCTCCTAAGTCACTGTTTTTTTTTTGTTTGTGGTTGTGCGCCTCCGATTCCCCTCCCGCCCCTCTTCCCTTCTTCTTCTTCCCCTCCGGGTCGTGCTCTTGTGGTTGGGACCCTTTCTGCCGGAAGTAAGTTTTTGTGTTTTTTTGTTTTTTTTGGGGATGCAGAACTTCTTTGGTGGCTTCTTGCAGCTTCAGATCTTGCTGGCGTGGTGGGCACGCAGCTGAGTGCGTCGTCGTCGTCCGCGGGGATACCCGCTGGGAAGTCCTCGGCTTGGTCGCCAAGTAGGTCTTCCAGCTGGGCTGCGGCTTGCACGACTAACCCATCTTGGTCAACGTTTTGACCGTCTTCTGCCAGTGTCGGATGTTCTTCCTCTGGGGGTTCTGATGCCAGCGCGGTGGGACCCGCTGCGGCTGGCGCTGGGAGTGCCACTGGCTGTGACAGCTCTCTGTTGATCTTGTGCCTCATCCCGTCGCGGGGTTGCCAAGGAATTCCTTTCATGTCGTTCATCAACTCTTGACTGGTCTGTGATTCCTTTGGCAGTCTTCTCACCGATCTCACGGCGATTGCCCCAGACGACGTGCCGAGCACATTGCTGTCGTCTCTGTCCAGCTTACCTAGCCATATGCCTTTGATCCACCTTCGCTGCATCTTGCCCCTCGGGGTCGGTACTTTTCCTAGAACTACTTCGCCTAGCATGGCGACTGGGTGTGAGTAGTCGCTGCCAGTTGTCAGGCGGTAGGGCGTGAGCCCATCTTTTCCTCTCACATGGAAACGTGCTATCAGCCATGCCGCGTGGCGCACAAGCCACGGTGTCAAGTTGCTGGACACGTCCAAGGAAGGATACCGCTTCCTGACGTCGAGCCATAAAGCTCGGATTTGGCTTGCTACAAACCCATTCATGGATTCCACAGCTCCTTGTGATTGGTGCTGCTTGGGCGGAGACTCCCGCACAGAGGCTCGGCTGGATCCAACATGTCTTTGGATTGACTCAGCCAGTGCTCTGATTGAGGGCTCGCCATCATGCTGCAGAATAACTTTGCTGTACCCAAGGTTCTTCAGGTAGAGGTCCACATTTTGCAGACAGTACCTGGACTGGGCTATCTCGGTTGACTTGTTGGGAAGTTGAAGTGCCAGCGGCCAACCTGTCACCGTGTCAGTCAGACACAGGATTGTGACCAGCCTTGACTCATCTTCAACCTCTTCCTCCTTCTCAGGAGAGAGAAAGAAATAATCCATTTGGATCAACCCTGTTCCCTCACGCGTTGAGGATTGATCCCTCCTATGCCAATCTTGTTTGGCCTTACCCGACACGCACTCTTCACACCATGGTTGAAACGGTAGGTGTGTAAGGCGATGGGATTCCACCTGCGCCTCAGTGGGGCTTATGGGTTGTGACAACCCCTCTGGCTCCACAGGTGGCGGGGTTTCCGCTTCTTCCTCCAGGTCTGCCAAGAGACCGGGGTCTTGTTCCAGAAGCTCCTTGGCCTTTCTCACTTCTTCTTCACGCCTGGCATATTCTTGCACTGCCTCGGCTTCTTCATCCTCTTGCATGGCATAGGCTTCAACTGCCATTGCATCTTCATCGATGGCTGCCACCTTGCCATGTCTGGTGGTAGGTTGCTCCAACTCTTCAAACGGAAGGAGAAACTGTTTGCCTTGCCTGGCAAACGTGGCTTTCCTGCCATCTGCCCATTGGATGTAGCAGTTGTCACTTTCAAAGTGGACACTGGCTCCAATGTCCAATGCCCTGTTGACTGACAGGATGTTTTCGTTCACACCTTCAACCACCTGGAAGGTGACTTGAGCTTCTTCTTTGAGCTTGTCTCCAAGCCTGAGCTGAGGGCGGATTTCCCCGCACGCCTTCAGTGGAGTGTCATCCACCGTGTATAGTTCCTCAACGGCGTTGGGGTCCAAGAGAGCACTTGGAAAAGCCTCAGGTCTACAGACTGAAGAGCAGGCTCCTGTGTCCACCAGCAGTGTGCCTCTGCTGGCAACCTTGGCCACTCGTGCAGTGTCACTTCTTTGGAAGACTTGAAGTGCCCATACCCTGGTGCCTTGAAACGTTTCGTGTGGCTCATGCAGGAGCTTCCATTTCTTTCTGAACTCCTTGCAATCCCAGGCGTTGGACTCTTCATTCCACTGCCACGTTGACCTAAACGTGTAGCCAGGATACTGTGACCCTGGTGTAGCATACTTTCGTGTGGCACCATTCTTGCCTTTCACCACAAACAAGAGCCGCACTAACCCATACTAGGTGTGATCACGACGTATGCGAGTGGTATGCCGGTACCAATGCCGCTGTATACCTTGGTGTTGGGATCAGGGTCGTGCCATCCAGGTTGGTCTCGATAGGCAAAAATTGCTTCCAACTTGGATACAAGAGATTCCTTTGCCAAAATGGCATTGCCAGTAGAGATTCCTCCACCTTCTGGTATGGCCAAAATGGTTTTTGGTGAAACATGGCGGTGTTGCCCGCTGCTGGTGGCCTTGACCATGAGAAGTCGGTGTTCCCCGATCATTCCAACGTTCTTCCCTTTGTTGCAAGTGGTCGTGGATGGAAGGGTGATTACACTTTGACCACCAACTTGAGATGCAGATGGCCCTGCAAAGATCACTGACGCATTGTCTTCAGTGATACCTGCAACTCCTTTCTTGCCCTTCCCCTTTGGTTGGCCTTTTGAGTTGAACCAACACTTCTCAATGGTACGGCCGGTTTTCCAGCATATGGCGCAACGATCCTTCTCCTGTTGACCTTTGCCACCTTTGTTGTTGTGGCAGTCTTTCCCTTTTCCTTTGGCCTCTTTTCCTTTGCCCTTCTTATTATCCTTTCCCTTGCCATCTTTTCCTTTCCCCTTTCCTTTGCCATCACCGACAAGGCTGATGTCCATGGCATCTGGATCTCTTGTGCGTGCGGCGGCTCCCGCATACGCGGCTGATGGCCTCCAAACCTGCTTTGCTTGCAGATAGGACACCACCAGCTCACGCACAGACTGATACGTGGAAAGGGTTCCAATGTGCATGGAAAGGTGTTGCTTCAAGTAAGGACCACAGCTCTTTTGTCTTCATCACTGATGGCCTTACTGGGACCATATTCGGCCTCATATTTGTCAAGGTCAGCTTCCCACTCTTGGAGTGCCGCTGAAAACTCTGCTTCCTTTGCAGGAAACTTGGGACTGAGCAACGAGCGCCGCCAGATCAAACTCTTGGAGTGATTGTCTGGGGCCATTTCACGCCACAACAGTCTCCAAAACTCAAAACCATTTTGGTCTCGAATGCCACGGGCAATCTTACTTGCCACTGCCAATTCTTGAGTCCACGAGTTCAGCATTGCAAACAATTGCCTCCCTCGGGATTTGGCTTCATCAGTCATATCGACTGGATCCACAAAACTGGTGAGCTTGCGTGCATTGTCCAAGTCTGCTGGAAAGTTTTCGTCCAGCAAAGCCAAGTATGTTTCTACTTGGAAACTGAACCGTTCCCATTGGTCTCGATCCTTTAAGGATTGAGGCTGCTTCACAGACTTGAGCACGTCAATATGATTGACCGGCTTACTGCTTCCGGCGGGTGTTCCCGCGCTCTGGAGCGGGGGAACTTGCCCTTGGGCGACGCCTACGTTCGCGGTCTGCTGCAAGGATTGCTGCAATAGTGCCATAACGCCTGTCAGGCGCTGGTCCAGCTCTTGCTTTTCCTGCTGCAGCTGGGCGTTCTGTTGCGCCTGGCTCTGATGGGCGATATTCAGCGCTTGCATCTGACTCGCTAGAGCATCCATCCTCAGCTGCATTTCGCCGATGACCTGTTGTGGGTCTGTCATCGCGTTCTTCTTCGGGCCTTTCGTCCACGACCTCAGTGGTCAATGGAGGCTTCGGTTGTTGGCTTGATTGGCTCAAAGCCCCTTGGATTTGGTCACACAAGTCCAATGCCTTACTCAGCTCGGCCTCAACTGCTGGGCCTTTGCTGTCGGCGGAGGACCGCGCGGTGCTCCCCGCAACTCCCGCTGCGTACAGTGGGGGTGCTTGGAGACGACGCTGCTCCAGCCACTTGGTTTGGGCTGCTACAGCTTCTGCTTCTCGCCTGGCGGTTTCCAGGTCAGGGATCTCGCACACCTCGTAGCTGCTGTAGCTCGAGGGCGAATCTCCCCACTCAACTTCCGTCTCGTTGCCAGATTCTTCTGCTGGCGCGTCAGCTGCCGCGGCTGCGATCTCTTCTGGGGCGCCGGGCTTCGCTGATGTAGTGCTCGTCCGGTACCCTTGGAGGAGTGGGCACGCGAACGGAGGAAGAAGCTGGTAGCTCCTCCTCTAGAACTTCTTCCAGTTCTTCTTCTGGAATGGGCTCTTGGGACTTGGCCTTTGTCTCGGCCCTGTCTCTTCGCCTGCGATCCTTCCGAGGGACCAGGCTTGCTTCAGCCTCTTCGTTCGCCTCTAAGGCTGCTTGGCCTGGGGGCGGGGCTGACCGCGCTCTCCTCTCGCTAGTGGACACCCGTGGGGGCCTACTTGGCTCGGGAGGAGCGGTGTCTCCTTGTTGCGGCTCTGTCTGAGTCGCTGCTTGCGCCTGTTGGGCTGCTAGCTCTGCCTGTCTTCGGCGTTCTTGTCCTCGATCGATCCGGCGCTGGGTCGCTGCAACGGATCGATGTCCACGACGATTCCTGTCTTGAGTGAATCGGCTATCTCTCCTTAGAGTTCGATTTGACCGGGCTGCCTCTTCCTGCCAGGTGGCGGCGGAGGACGCTCGGGAACGACGGTTCCAGCCTCTCGTCTCCGTAGAGGACGTTGGCTGCGTAGATCGGGCTCGGCTGTCCCAATCCCCGTTGTCCTGCCAAGAGCGGTCGTACCACTGGTCTTGGCTTTGCCAGCTTCGATCCCACCAACTGGAGGATCTATTCCACGGATCTACGTGATCCTGTCCTGAGGACGTCGTGTTGTTGGGGTTTACCACGTGCCTTGACCCGCTGGGATTGGCGATGTCGATCTCGGCCTTAGCCGGCGGATCGACCCGCACTGAACCTTGGAGCGGAGGGTCTACCCTCACAGCTCCGCTACCATGCAAACAGCGAAGTTACACGGTGGGTGCGTATTGGGCTCAAAAAACACAGGTGGTGACAACACAGTACTGTTGACTCGGTCACCTCACTTTTTCCTCGAGTAGCACGGATGTGCTAAAAAGGGGCTGCGGTCACGTCAAGTGTCTTACATGACATGCCATCTCTACTCCTAGCTAGCTACTTAGTTCTGAACTAGGTGTTTTACCCCTAGCAAGTTGCCACATTTGCAATTCGATCAACTTCCATAGGTGCAGGTCCATTGTTGTTGTTGGTCTCGGCAATGGGGTTCAGCGACTTGAGAACTGCTTCCGTGGTCCATTACTTGGATGCCTAGTTCTGAATAGCCTCCTTCAACTGTCCGTAGCTTGTAGAATCACCAACAGTGAGTTGTAGATGTTCATGTGGTCGATTTTCTGTGCACCTGATGAGGGTTGCCGATTTCAGTTCATCTGGATAGGTTTGTCCAGAAAGTTCTTCAAATTGGGCCACCAACGACTCGTAGTTGAGAATAGTTTCCATTGCTGCTTTGTTCGAAGGAAAGCTTGGATAGCCAGCCAATGCGTGTGCAACTGCCACACTACGTTGACGACTAGCGGGGTTATATTCTGTCACCGAAAAAACGCCAAAGTCAGAATCCATTTTTATTGTTTTCCCCAATCTTCGAACCAAACCCCTCTGAGGTAGGAGGTAAGAATGGGATAGAATTTGACTGAAACACGTTGAGACCTGGGGTCTCCAAAGGATAGCCAGCTGCAGAATCCAAACTTCCAAGCTGCAAAACTATGTGGGTCGAGCCACTTGGGCCGTGCTGCAAGGACATCTTCAAGGAGCAGATCGAAACAGAAACAACTTGGAGTACGAAGGTGTCAAACGAGATTGCAGTTGAAAACCTGTTATTTGTTTCATGGGCTTATCACAGCCAAGCAATGCAAGGAGGTGAACAAGCCTTTCTGCAAAGGATGTCAGCGCTAGCAGAAGCAGCCTCAGCAGCTGAAAAGGTGCTGAACCTCATGGCTACCAGTGGAAGTGGTGGTAGCAGTGGATCAGCTGGTGATGTAGCACAAGCTGGACTTTCAATGGCTTCGAGAGTTTTGAAGAACCCGGACTGCTTCACAGGGGATGCGCCAACATACATGCCACCAAACCCACAGTCCAGCAGCACCACATGTGGTTCACGGTCATGAGGTCCATGAACTTCTCCTGAACACCTTCACCAATGCCATCCACGCAGCACCCATCGTCGCATAGGAAATGGAATTGTAGCTCAGCACGATGTCATTCATCAGCACAAAGAGCTCGCCAAAGAAGTCCATGATGTGCGTGTTCACCAATGCCACGCACGCCTTCCAGGGTCCAAAGCTCTTTCTCCAGGTTGAGTTGTGTGGGGTTGCCAACTCAATGCATTGTTCTCCATGATCATCGCACCATTGCATCTTGATCAGGTTGAACTCCATTTCACAAGCACCAAGTTTTCCGTCTTGTCTGCTGCCATGGATTTGAATTTCGGTTGCTTCAATTCTTGACACACGTGTCTCACACGCCCGTAATGCTTGAACTCCTGGCAAACAAACTTCCATGTCTTCTCCAGGGGTCTTCTCCTTGATGTCCACCATGAAGCCTCGAACGCCATCATCTTCAGCAAAAATCTCACTTGCAGGGACTCGAACTCCGCAGTTATGTGGAAAACCTTTGCCTTTCTCGTACGCCCCAAGGACTTGAACCCTAGGTACATTCCACCAGGCAAGCATGTCGGCACCATCCACCTCCAGCCGCCTTCCATCGGCTATTCCTTCTGCTGCATGGGTCATTGGCGCCCATCTCGAATTTCTGCCCCCAGAGCTTATGATCTCCAGGTTTGGGTCGGAGCATCCATTGCTGAGCCACGCAGCGTCCATCATGTCATAGTGCTCCATGTGGTTTTCCCAGTCCCAGCTGCCACCAGCGCCCATCACCATCGCCATCGCGATCAGCATAGAGCGCATCGTGGAAAAAATTGTTGCACTTCTCGATTTGCTGCGTGGTAGCATCATCGCCCTGGGCAGGGCTTTGCTACCATCTGAAAACGCTCGGACTGTCTTTTCCACAGCTACTCGAACCACTGGTACTAGCGGCATGTGCAGTTGTCACATCTGATATGAACAGATACTACACAGGTGTTGCAGGGTTAGCTAAAAAATCACGGTATTGCTCAGAGGGGGTGGCGGTTTCGATCCTTCATGAAAATAAAATGAGTCAAGATCCTGTTCTTTATATTGGCCAAACGGGGTGGCGTTTTGGATCCCTCAAAAATCAGCGGACTATACCCACCAATGTATTGTTCAGAGGAAGTGGCAGTGTTGCGCCCCCATGAAGATAGGTTGAAATTAAGACCTTATCCAATATATTGACCAGAAGAGGTGGCAGTTTCGATCCCTGATTGCAAGAGGTTTAGGTTATTATGCACATCATGTATTGTTCATTCAATATAATGGCCAGAAAGATAAACATGTGTATAAAACTGCTACCCCCTCTGGCCAACATATGGGACAGGATTCTAACTTCAACTTAACTTCAGGAGGGATCAAAACTGCCACACCCTCTCAGCAAGACATGCGTGGGCATAGGAACCCAATCTTATTTCCATAAGGGGTCAAAATTCCCACCCCCCTGGCCAACATATTGAACAGGATCCTAACTTCAGTTTATCTTCATGAGCGATCACAACTGCCACTTTCTTCGGCCAATTTTTGAGCAGAATTTTTTTTCAAATTTTCATGAGGGATCCAAAAAACCAGCCCCTCTGAGCAATACGTTCGTGGCCATGGTCCGTTGAACTTTAAACGAATAAATTACAAAATAAACAGTAAACAGATTGCGGCGGGCAAAGGTGCCAGGATCCCATGGGGACAGGGAAAGCAGGGAGACTGGGGCAGGTTTTTTTGAGGACAGGGAGGGAGGATGGGACGACAAAATTCATGGTATCACGTTCATAGGGTAGCATGATCATGGTGGAACACTGTCTGAAGCGTCACTTTGGAACACAACCATTTTTTTAGCCTTTGATTGGAACAGAAAATGATACACATCATCAAAACACTGCCAACCACAAAGGCATGAGATTTACTGACAGGCGCACTACTTTGGAAACGTGGCGCGTTCCAAAGCGAGGCCAAGACCAAAAAAAGGTCTCCTATGAAAATTGTCGTCGTTAGAAAGCAAACCCTCCTCAAAATAAGCACCCTCACTCACTTGCACACCCAAGAGCAAAATGTCATCCATCTGCGCACCCTGATCATCTCTCATTCATGTTCCAGTGGGGTGGGGCGGGATGGGGTGGGGTGCGGTAATAACGTTCATGTTCCCGCGCAGACACGGGCACAGCAACCTCATCATCTTCCTTGCCCTCCTGCAGACACAGGCGCTGCTGTTTCATGATCAGTTAATGGAGGGGTGGAGTGGAGTGAGGTGGGGTGAAACAATAACGTTCATGTTCCTGTGCACACACATGCAACACACTCTCATCGTTTTCTGGTTGTCCCTGCAGAAAGCATGCACTTGCCTCTGTACATGATCTTTAGCGGAGGGGGTGGGGTGGGTGGGGTGGGGTGGGGTGGGGTGGGGTGGGGTGGGGGTGTGGTGGGGTTGGGGGTGGGTGGGTGGGTGTGGTGGGGGGTGGGGTGGGGGTGGGGTGGGACAATAGCGTTCATGTTCCTGCGCACGCACGGGCACAGCAACCTCATCATCTTTGCTGCTGGCCAGCAGACACAGGGCTGTTGAATGATGATGATGATGATGATGCTGATTATGATGATGACGATGATGAGGAGGAGGATGGCAAAGAATAAGAAGAAAAAACATGACGATGATGATGATGATGATCATGATGATCATGATGATCATGATGACGATGATGATGATGATGATGATGTAGATGTATGGACTTAGACGGGGATGAAGATCGTGATGATCAGGCGCGTTCCAAAGCGATGCTTGAAACCGCGTTCCAAAGCGACGCTTTTGAACGCGTTCCAAAACGAGGGCCTAACCCGTTCATAGTGGTAGCCGTCCGCCAATATGCTCAATTTGATGCCATATATACAGCGCAAATGCGACGTCAAGTAGTCGGAGTTGCTCTACGAAGCGATCCCCGAACTGCTGAGCGTGAAGTCGTTGAAGTGTGGTTTACAACTCTTCGGCACATAGTTATTGGCGTCAGAAAATACGTAGGGTGTGCTGCCGTCCTCCCTCAACCAAACTGGGTGTAACGGTTGTCTCGTTCGAATTTGCTGGTCGTGCTGTTGTGGGTAGACCGCAATGTGCGAAGCGATGATTCTGGGTTCTCCATTCGGACGTTGGTTTGACGCGGCGTAGGACTCTGATCGATGGTGTGGTTTGTGATTTGCTTCACGCTTCTATTCGAGATTTTTGGTTGAACGAAGGTTGAGTTTCCATGTTAAAATGTTCACTCCGGTTCAAACGCATGGGTAAGACCTATTATATATAGTATATGTTTCACACGACTTGCGCCCTTGCCATCATACATGTTTCATTTCGCTATCACTTACTTACAGTATCACTTTCAGTTATAAGCTATTTGATACACTGCAAAAGTATGCAAAAGGAAGGGCGGAACCTACCTCGGACTTCCATGGACTTCCATCATGTTCATTCATCTCCCGTTCTCTGACCTCGCTTTGATCAGCACCGAGCTGATTTCTGGAGTTAAAACATGTTAAAACTATAAATATGTCGACCGAAAGACTCGCAGTTCTTACTGAGCATGTGCAAACAACGCTCAGAAATATCAGTTGAAATTCAGTTGGTTCGTTCGGATAAAGCAATGCATCTTGTCTGCAAAATCTAGGGAAATATGTGACAAATTATGTCACCAATTTATGTATTCCGAGGTGGACAAGCGTTGCTTCAGCTGAGGCTTTCGAATTCACATCTTGGCCGTTTGGAGACGGTTGAAACATGCTGAAATAGGAAACTTATGTTAATCCTAACCACCAACAATCATGTTTTTGCTGGGGATCGTTTTGGTACATAAACATACATTAACATACATTAACTATAATAACATATTATATAGCAATCGACTGCAATCTTGAGGGTTCACATTTGGGAGAATTGATCGAATCCCCGTGAGACAACTTGTCTCAACATGCTCAGGAAACTTGTTTTGGAATGAGATTTTACGCACAGCACCCTCAGGATCCGCTTGCTGCATGACATGAGAATTTGTTGTTCACTGCACGTTTTCTTAGCGCAACGTTCGGTGGGCACAAAGTCACAAAGTGGGATGTTGCGCCGGGTCTCGAATTCGATGGGGGATGCAGCTGTGGTGGGATGCTGAAAGGTTGCAAAGCAGCGTCCGCTTTGCAAAAACCTTGTGAATAGGAGTGTTTGGCAGGATTGTTGACATATTTTTGAGGCAAGTCTTGTGTTGTGCGCTTTCAAGAAAAAGAGTTGCAAAAAACAGTGCGCTGGAACAAAGTAAACGAATGTTGTGGGGCTTTAAAAGTGTTGAAACAAAAAAGAGGACCTGACCCATACGTATTTGATCACACTAGATCTATACCAGCTTCCAATCCACTCACGGGTGGATTTCCTTCAATCGTTGCTGCACAAAACACCCGATGTGGTGGTTCAAATCATCAAGGGGACCGCCAAGCGTAAGATTTAAGATCACAGAACAACATCACGTCACCAGCTCCAACGAAAAAACAACAACGCAACTCACCTCAACAACCACCCACCACCACCAGCAGCATCATGATGATCCCAAGTGCCAAGAATAGCAGCAAGAAACAGTAGCAGCAACACGCTGCTGCAAACGAAGCACAAAAGCAGAAGCATCTCCAAACGGCGTCGTGTTTCCATTTCAATCGCCAAAGGTCCGGTTGCGCCGGGCGAGTTTTCGAAAGTTGATGCATTTTCATCCTTTTCCCTTCTGGATCCCATCCGTTGATTTGTCAACATTGCTTTCAAAATCGGGTCATAGCAAAGTCTCGAATGTAAATCGGATTTTAGCTCCACTAAAAGCAAATCCATCTGGTAATGTCTCAGGCCAATCATTTACACATATCCATAACTATCATGGATATATCACGGATATATCATATATCATATGGATATGATATATACATAGTCATGGAATGTCACGGATATATACATAATTCTCCAATGCACTTCAGATGTACCGGTTTTTCAGATGTCCGTTTTGGAGATCTCACCTCAACAATACCCACAACATGGGGAGAGCCATTCTGCACTTGGCGTACGGGAATCGGCGTCGGAAAATGTCCGCAGATTGGTCCAATTCCACTGCAGCTGTTGCTGCGAACGCGGATGATGAATGTGTTGCATCGCCCATCATCGCCCTGATCCTACTGTGGCGCCGGGGGTAGCGTTTTCATTGTTTCTTTCTAGCAAAATTGGCCTTCAAAGTGACCTTGGGGCATTTCAGATCCTTTTCCATAGCTTTTGGTAATTTAACATAACTATAGAAAATCACCATTTTTAATGGGTAAATCCACTAGAAATGGCCATTTTCCATAGCTTTTCAGTTGTGTTCCAAACCTCCCTTGTTGGTGCCCGGTAAACCATCGTTTTCTCGCTCGGTAAAAGCTCCGTTCGATAACATAACTGGAGCCACCACGTCTTGGCCACGCACAGTTACGAAGGAGCCGACTGTTTATGACTGTTTCATGAGATCATGGTGGGTTGATTATGGATGAATCATGATATGTAGATAATATATATATTTATTATGATTTACTGTACATGATGATATAGATTTGCTATAATTACACCTGTCATGTACTATAGCCATCTATAGCCTAGATTTAGATATAGATCAGTGATGGGTACTATAGAGATCATGGTTGATATCTGTCGAAGCACTCGTCGACCCAGTCTGACCTGCATCCGGGAGCAAATCACTTGGCGGCATCACGCGTCAGCTACGAGACTTTGCAGTGTAGAATTACTTGGAGATTGGAATGCTGGACCCAAAACGAAACCATTGTTTCTGTAAATATACCTAGGATAAGGATAAGTTCCAAACATTTGATGGATGGATGGTTGGAAGATCTGCTGTGTGCAGCATATCAGTTGCAACAAAAAAGAAGCTGTATCAGTGTAATGCCTAATTCTCTTCCACATGTTTTCAAGTGCAGCCAAATTCCATCTGGTAGTGCGGATAAAAGAATGGAATCGATTGAAGGAACAAAGGACAAACGTTGGCATCTGGATAATTTCTTGGGGCATCTTATTGTGATTCCCAGCCTGATGGGACATCCATATATCACCGTTGCAGGGGCTTAGACTCCTGTTATCATTCTGGATAGGATGGCATCATGAATACCAACTCTCGATCCGGATAAGATATCAGATTTGTTTTTGTTATTTAATATATATATATATATACCCTAACCTTCCAAATACGAAGTTTAACTTAGTATTTACTAAGATACGAAATTTAACTTAGCATTTCTGTAGATTCGAAGTTTTACCAGCAAATACGAAGTTTCACCGATCATGGATGTTTGTGTGAATCTCACTGGTGTGAACACTCTTGTTTTTCATCTGACTCGGTTCTTGAGCTCACCAAGCTTCCAACGCAAGGTCTTAAACCTCATACGGCTTAGCCGTGAGATAACCTGTTCCCTTCTTCTGCCATGCCCTCTGCGGGCCCACTTTTTTAGTTGGGACATAAAGTCCTCATCACCAAAAGTATGGGTGAAACGTGGATTGAGCTGAAGCCGTTTTGCGTCTTGGAGCACGTGCGCAAAAGCCTCAACATGGCCAATGAAAACCCAAAGATTTCATCCAAAAGGCAGGTAGTAAATCCAACAGATCCAAGGGTTCTGATTTGAACAAGAGATTGGGATTGGTTATAATTTATAATATACCATAAATCACCCAAGGAATCCCAAAAATAGAAAACAAAGTAGATCAAAACCACAAGTCAGTGAAGAGCAAAACGATCGTCAGAAAAAGTTTAGGTGAAACCAAGATACGTGCCATTTTGGGGTAAGCACCCAAGCCAGAACACCCATAGAGGAGCTCATCCTATTCAGGCTCCGATACGCCAGCAAATAGTTTCGCCCAGCTCGTTCAATTTGTGTTGCTTCATGTAGCGTCCTTAGCAACAATGTTGGGTTTATCAATTGTTCGTAAATCTTCCGACCAGTTAGACTTCGTACTTGGAAGGTGAGGGTATACATACATATATATATATATCATATATATCATATATATGGAAGGTGAGGGTACATACATTATATTGTGATGTTCAATTGGAATGAAGCCATAAACGATTTAATGGGGATGTTCATTGAGGATCATTTAATGAATTTACACTGCCAATTCCTTTCACCGCCCCGGCCAATGGTGCTGGCGAAGCACAAGTGTCGCGAGGCACGCTCTGTCAGGCCAAAGTATCTGTTGATAGCTCTCCTGGGCTGAAAGGGATCATATATTTTGAGGGAACTCTTTCGCTCTATTCTTGGGAAATTTCCGCCCCTAGGTTTTTGGAAACTTCAAACCCTCATTCTTCAGAAAAATTAGTATACTTTTTTCAGAAACTCTGGCCCTTTGTTAACAATGGCGTATGAATTGAGAGAAGAACACCTGCAACATTCATACCTGTTGTGAAGTAGAAAAAAGAGTCAATCGCCTCAGTAACACACACACACACACCAGGCACACTCCCTGAACCCCACGCGCTCTTTTTTTTTTCATTCCTAGCTTGCCTCATTTTGAGTCCAATGCGCAGAGGTGGCATGGTTTTTTCTCAATACTACTTTGCCTCAAGTGTTGGCAACATGGATCCAAATGAAAATGGTTGCCGGTTTTTGTCACATAAACAGAAGCATTGAAAGAAGTGCTTGGTGTAGCACCACCGTGTGACTTGGCCATCACAGAAATTTGTTTTTGCAACTGTACATTCTGTTCACTCAGTGTCTGCACTTTTGCCCTCAGCGAACTAATCTCTTGAAGTAGACAATCCTCAGACTCCGTGGTTTTTGTCATCAGTTGTCGTACAATCTCTCTCTTCTCCGTGTTTCCCAAATCTGATATTTTCTGCATAACCTCTTTGACGCCAGCCGGTGTTGTAGTATGGAAGGTCCATTTCACAAGATGCTTTCTCACAAAGTTCGCGCACCAAACCAGCATCCCCATGGAAATCATCGCTGCAACTAGGATAGAAAAGAGCACAATTTGTAGTGTATATCCATCCAATGGATGAAACTCATCCGCATCATTGCTCACCCCCCCTGGTGCCATGGCTCGATAGGCAACAGATTTGTGAGCTTTGTACACTGCATAGAAAGACCAGTCGAATTTTGAGCAAAAACTTCCTTGCTTGGAAAATTCTTGGAAATGTATGGATCAGGTCCTAACCGTGTCATAGAAGCCTACTTTCCCCAATAATTCTGCGCCCATTCAAAGTTCCTGGGTGCTGTAAAAGGTACCCTGCCAGGTAAGGATATGGATTAAGCAAACAGTCCACCTATATCACCACCCAGTGGCAATCCCTCTGTAACCCCACCAAGTTTCAAAGCACTCTCGGAGAGTTGTGATCTAGGATCAAGACCCTGAAATTCAGGAAGTCGATTGACTTCAACGAGCTTGCACATCAGCCATTCACTGACCACTCTAGCGTTGAAGCCCTTGCAGTTCAAGAACCATCCGTATGTGGTCTCTCTGACCAAGGACTTTGCAGAAAACCTTTTCTGGGAACATGAGATCTTCATAGATCTTCTCCATGCTGAAAACTCCTTGAATGCCTCTCCAAGCGGTTCCACATAGCCACCAGCAGTGTCACCAAACACCCCCATGTCCAGCAGCATCCCCCTGAGAATTTGGCTGAGATCTAACACGAAGCAAAACCACATATTCCCATGTTGTGAAGTTGGTTGGGAACCTAAACAAAATTGTACCTGTGTGGCAATTAAAATGAGGTGCAGCACCGATCCGTTGGAGATTCCAAGAAGGGACAGGTTGACAATATGAAGCGTGCAATGCTTAATCAAGGAGATGTTGAAGAAGTATAAGTCTATCAGAGGACCTTGGCAATGAGCACAAATAATCCAGAACATAATCATAAAACCAATACTACCCCAGTAAAAGTACAAAACATTGACATAGCTCCACAACAAAACCCCGTCACATACATTTTGATCAGGAAGTTCTTCAAGCACAAATTGATCTGTAGTGCGTAAGGTCTGTGTCCAGCCATTGTTGGACTCGTAGAGGCAATAGTTCAGGGGTCCAGGTCCCGCAGTAGCCCTGCACCGAAAACAGACTTTGGTGGCCTTCCACCACGAAGTATGCCGAAACAGTGCCTTGATAAAAACTTGGTCTCCTCGAATCTCACCAACAAGAAACCGGTTGCCATTGATTCCCTCTTCAGTCAATTTGTTGAAGGATCTGACAATTTCCTCCAGTACTGGATAGATGGTCTCGTGGTAGGATACAATTTTGTCTGTTTCGATACTGAACAACGTGTACTTGCTCAGCCGTGTAGAACGTGGTCTAAACAAGGGGCAATTCACTGTCAGCCCAAGAATCCTGTTTAGTGGATTGTTCTGGATGGCCATCACAGCATCATCCCCATAGAACCCCAAGGGCCAGACTTGCCCCCCATGAATTGCTCGAAACCTTGATGTAGAACAAGCCCAAGTATCTCCAACGTTTTCCAAATGCTCCCAAAAATTCTTGATAAGCTTGTGCTCAACATGAAAATTGCACTCATTGAACAGGAAGTAAAAAATGTCAAAAGGAAGGTGCACTGGCAGGAGCTCTTCCCCCGTAGACTCGTCGGCCAACTTGATTGGCACTTTCACATACACTGGCACCTTATTCACATCAGTGCTCAGAAAAGGTCGAGCCAACAACACACCAAACAAGCAGGCAATCCCATAGTTGAGAAAATCAAAAGTAGATCTTTGAACGAGCTCACTTTGAAACAAGTTTCAACCGGAAGCGCGTTGTTGCGGTAGTAATCTCGAGCATCATTACCAGTGGCATATCTGGCCAATCGTGCTGTGAAATCGGTTGTGTTTCCTTGTGCTTCCTCAGGATGCA
Source organism: Cladocopium goreaui (assembly GCA_947184155.2). Taxonomy (NCBI): domain Eukaryota; class Dinophyceae; order Suessiales; family Symbiodiniaceae; genus Cladocopium; species Cladocopium goreaui. Next base: position 95,746 of record CAMXCT020001550.1, read on the forward strand.
AAGGGAACATTTCCGTTGTGACAAAAGTAACAACAGTATAGTACATGTCGGACTCTCTTTGTTCCCAGCCCTTTAAACCAAGTTTCTTCAAAAGTTGACCTGGCTGATTTCATCACAGATCTTGCACTGGCATCCTCGGTGCACACACAAGCACATTGTAAATTCTAGGACACACCACCCCAAAAGGACCTTTATACAGACAACAATGCCTGCAAGATACACCAGAAGCAATCCTCTCACTGATGTCCTTTTCAAAGGCCCCCAACTCCGAGCGACCTGCGTGGATGCATGCATGTTACAGATGTTTGTTAAAACTTTGTTTTTGCATGAACTCTCACAAGATCTTAAGAGAATGCATGCGTGCATTTTGAAAGCACTGCGCCCTTTGTCAACGATATGCCATGCGTAGTCGCACAGCTGTGCCTGATGCTCACCAACCGCTGCTGAGACACTTCAAAGTGTTTAGAAGCTCCACTGCGCACACAACATACACAGGTATGATGTGATCACATCACATTGCCCCACAGCCGTTTGCGAAAGAAGTTTGGACTAGCTTGGAGATTGAACGCACAGTCGGCCCCATGCTGTCACCCCTGGTCACTGGTGGACCATTGACAAGCCCGCAATGCGCGTTTTGGCACCATTGTCTGACCCCCTTTTTGAGTCAGCATTCTCATCAAATTTAAAAACCAGATCTAAGTATCATTAGTTTCATTGCAAGTGCAATTGTTGAATCCAACAGAAATGTATTCACTTTGTTTTTTTTTGGCGCCATCATGACATCACAAAATCCAACTAAGCCTTTTTGGATTTTTTCGCCTTGAGGGGCTCGATGGCAACTGAAAGATCCAAACGGGCTGAATCACAGGCATCGATCAGGGATCGCTCGACCTGGCAAACTGACCATCAAAATGAAACGTTGCAAGGTGAAAATGTGTGTATGCATGTAGGTAAATCTTAAAGCTTGAGAGAATCAAGTTTAGGAACACCCAAGCCTTGTCACCATCAATGGCTTTTTGCAGCATCGCGCGCGTGCCCTCCCAGGACATAAGCTTTGAAAGAACCATGTCACAACTAACTGAACCCCCCAAATCTACCCAGCCTCACAAAGCTTTTGTTTCTCATCACAGTCAGACTTCACAGATTCCTGGAACTTCTCGCTCCTGACAGGGTCACAGGGTTCTCTTAAACAACAGATATCGATTGCATGATCAATGATGACTATTATATATCATAGATTGATCAAATTTTGTTTGAAATCTGAGGGCTTTGCAGCTGCGAAAGGTTTGGCATCAATCCAATCGCAGTCTTCAGCTTGTTGCTGGCATCAGAAATCGCCTGGAACAGCGGCAATCATATGAAATGATCCAACTCAGCAAGTCAAAAGTAGTATAAAAAGTCAGCTCATACAAGTGCTATACTTTACTGGCCTTCTTGGCATCCTTCATCAATTGTTTTTTTTCTTCCTTTACCAGTTTGTCCTTCTCTTCTTCTGGCGTCATATCTGCCTTCTCTGCTTTCTCTTTCTGTTTTTTCTCCTTCTTGTTCTTCTTTCCCTGGGCAGAACAATTTTGATAATTTTGATCTCGTAGAACATGCCTTCAAGTAAAAATAATTTTGGATTTAAGCATCCTACATACCCCCACCTTACTCTTCTTTTTTTCCTTCTTGGGCTTTTCATCTTTCGAAGTTTTCTTCTTATCATCAGTCTTTTTCCGTTTGTGGTTCGACTCGCTGCTGCTGCTGCTGCTGCTCGAGTCCTTGTCGATGCAGCTGAAAAGCCTTTCGATTTCTTCGCACACCTCAGTGTCCTCAGCATCTTCAACGAGGCAAAGGTACTGCCTGAACTCCTGGCGAAATTGCAGGAAACAAACATTTGCAGTTTAACTGTTTTTACATTGTTTTTACTGAGAAAGAAATTGCAAGACCACACCCGGGGTCTCCTCCTTCTCTGGCAGTTCTGGGTGAAACCTGGTCTCCTTTTCCCACAGCGTTTTGTCACTGGCCTTATGCTGTCGCATGGCCTCTGCAACGGAAACACTAAAGAGTTTGTCCATGTCATCACTCAACATCCATTTTCGGGTTCCACGCTTCTTGCTGGTGTGGCGTGTTTTGATGTTGAGGTAGAAAGCAGACTTAGACCAGTTCCCTTCCTCGCACTGCACCCATGCATCGAATAAGACAGCGTTGAGCGAAGAACCTGAGCTCAAGCGAAGGAATGGAAATGTTTTCAAGCTTTGAGAAAAAATCCCATAGGCTGTAGGCTATGTTCTTCCCATTGTTTCCTTTGTCACTAGTGGCCTCAACTTTTCCTCATCAACCTTGGTTATTTTGGAACTGAATGCGATGGATAATAATGTATTAAACCCCCCTTGGAATTCCCTCTAAAGAATCAGACAACCCGGGTTGTCAGTTTTCGCTTGATTTTTTAGAGAATTAATGTTGCCTGTTTGCATGGGGTCGCGTTCTCTATGAAGGCCACCCGGGTATGATTCTTTAGAGAACGATGTTGTGGAAGCATTTTTTTGAGGTGCCTGTACATAAGGATCCCCATTGTTTAAAGATATGTTTTGGTGGCACAGGGCGTCCCTTTAAAGAATCTACTGTATATGTTTTTCCTCGATATATCGGGATAGTACAGGGAACTGAATTAGATAGATCGATCGGTATTAGATTGTTATAGCACGAGGGCACCAACAAATAGCTGATATAAAAATAGATCACACACAGATCCGGCTGGCAGGTGGACTATGTGAAATACTTGGAGATTCAAGGCTTCTCACGAAGTTGGGATTGGGAGATTATTCTGTTAGGAAAAGAATGATTAGTGCATTTGAGGAACTGTTTTTTGCTTCCGTGCCCATCAATCGAAGTTCTTTGGGAGTGTCTTTGTCTCAGTAGAGGGAAGGTTGCAGATTGAAGTGGGCTACTTCAAGAATCAAAATTGGAATTGCTGACTCAGTTGGAAATGTTTCCCACCATGTGTGGTAAGGTTCTTAGGACAGGACGGCGAATGTTCCTGTAGTACCTCATGTACCTTGCATGTGCCGCTGCCTTTTTGGCGGCTAGATGTTTGTTCTTTTCATCACTTGGATTCGGATCATCTTCACCATCTGGGTCACCCTCAGCAACTTTGCCACCCTTACCAGGTTTTTTGTTTTCATCTTTGCTGTTTGCTTCTGCGAGGGCTTTCTCTGCTTCTTGCATCTTTGCTTGTGCAGCTTTCAAGGCCTCCTCCGCTTTCTTTTTCTCTTCTTCAGCCTTCTTGTGCTCTTGTGTCCGCTTCGAAACTGGCTCAGGCACCTCCTGTTCTGCCTTCTTTGCATCTTCTGCCTTCTTTCTCTCCTCATCTTCTGCTTTCTTTTTCTCTGCCTCTTCTGCATTCTTTCTCTCCTCCTCTGCGGCCTTCTTTGCATCTTCCACTTTCTTTCTCTCCTCCTCTTCTGCCTTCTTTGCATCTTCTGCTTTCCTTCTCTCCTCCTCTTCTGCCTTCTTTGCATCTTCTGCCTTCTTTCTCTCCTCCTCTGCGGCCTTCTTTGCATCTTCTGCCTTCTTTCTCTCCTCCTCTGCGGCCTTCTTTGCATCTTCTGCCTTCTTTCTCTCCTCCTCTGCGGCCTTCTTTGCATCTTCCACTTTCTTTCTCTCCTCCTCTTCTGCCTTCTTTGCATCTTCAACTTTCTTTCTCTCCTCCTCTTCTGCCTTCTTTGCGTCTTCTGCTTTCCTTCTCTCCTCATCTCCTGCCTTCGTTGCATCTTCTGCCTTCTTCCTCTCCTCTGCGGCCTTCTTTGCATCTTCGGTGTTCTTTCTCTCCTGATCTTCTGCTCTATCCTTTTCCTTTTTTGCTTCTTCTGCCTTTGCCTTCTCGTGTTGAGCTCTTGCCATCATTTGCTGTGCTTCTGCTAGCATCTTTGCTGCATGGTCTGCATCCTCCTTTGCTTTCTGCATGATGCGCTTGGCTTCAACTGAGGCCCATGAGATTTCAGACTCTGCATCACCAAAGTCGAGCTGCTTACAGAGTTGCTCCCCTGTGCTGCACCTGTGAAGTGCCTGAAGTGCCAGCACACTTGCCGATGGCCCTGCACTGCTGACATCACTGAAATCACTTGTGCTTCCTGCACGATGCAGTCCAGGGGGACCAGAACATGGCGAAGCAGCATCTGCACTCCTTGAGCTTGGTGTTGTTGAGAAATCCCCTTCTTCAAGTTGCTGTCTTACACGTGCATAGTAAGCTGCCAACGTTGCTTCCTTGGCCTCCTCCTCTGCCTTCTCAACATCGTAGGGGAGAGCCAGCAGTGATTCTTCTGCGGTGTCCTTTCTTTCAACCTTCACTTCATCATTGTTCTTTTTTTCCACGGGTTTCTGTGCATCCTGCGTCTTCCGGACTTTCTTCACTCGCTTCACAACTCGTCTCTTGGTGCCTTGCAGGCAAAGATGGTGCAGGTTGTAAAACAAATCCCTAATAGGTAAGGTGTCACCTCTTCAAAATCCAAGGGTGGTGTTCATGATATGAAAACTATGGTACTACTATAGGACTGGGAACCAAAATCTGATCTATTTATTTCTGGTACCTATATATCAGATCAAGAATTGACCATCCACAGATGGGTTTGGGCCACATTGCCTCGCCTGTGGAAGCACTGGTAGGTGTAGATGGCACCGATGCTGTTTCGACAGCATTTGGGGAAGGCTCGCTGGGGACCCCTGTGACCTTTTGGATCCTTGCCCGGGCCTTTTCCAAGTGCTCTTTCAACTCGTTCATCAGAAGCTGTGAAACTTCCAGAAAGGCTATATATGGTTTGGCCCAAAATGCCTTCATCGATACCAATCTCAAACCCAAGATTCAAAACAAATTCAGAATTGTGGACATATTGTGAAAAAGAAATTCATTAGATCCCTTTTTTCTCCTGCGAGCTCAACAGGAAACCTGCATCAAGTGGTAACTGGCAAGATTTGAGGCATAAAGATGACTCAGGAATCCACTGAAATTTAGGGGCCCCAGTTTCACGCACTTTCACGGTTAAACTTAGTATTTCACGGTAAAACTTAGTATTTCACGCATGTTTCACGCGATTTCACGCGGATGTTTTTTTGCCACCATCCATGTAGAATACACAAATGATAAAAAACAGATAATGTTAACAAGGTTGATACCTCACACCTGCCATTTGACCACCCCCGGTGAAAACAGGCGAGTCATGCAGCCAGATCGCTGAGCACAACGAGGCTGAATTGTTCATAGATGTACCAGGGAGCTTAAAGATTGTGGAACCTTGCCAATATTAAGTTGAGAACTATCTGTTTAATCTGTTTATTCCTTCAAATGATCTCTTTTGGGGATGTACAACATGGGATCTATCTTCCATTGTTTGGGTAGTGGTTCCAAGCCCCCCCTGCAAAACTGGTCTGTGCCAGAATTAGGACTTGAATTTGCAAATGACTTTCTTCTTCAGCTGACGGAGCCCGGCTTTCTTCCAAGCACCAGGGCATTTGGCCTCATTTTCCCAACTTCAAGGGATAGGTTTCGCCCAGAACATCCAGAATGATTTAGTTGCATCCCTGTGAGTTCTAAAAGGAAACCATAGATCTTTGAGTAAAATGATGGGTTACTGGAAATTCCCAAAATCTGAGATTCCCAGCTGGCATTTGTTTGCCATTGCGCACTGTGTAGTAGAGTGACTTCACAGCGGCCTGCATCTTCAAGTCGTCGGGAGAGTCCTGACCAAGACGTTGCGATGAGATTTGGGTATCCCAGGTAAAAGTACTGTTGTTTCTTAAAGCCCACTTTGGGGAAAATCCCTTAATGCAATGTGATTGGTTTCTGGATTGAGAATCAGGATTTGGTTCTGGTTCTGAAGCACTGGTGTTCCTTTGGCAACATTCCTACTGGTCCGCTACAATTTACTTTTCAAATAATACCATGTTGGAAATAATTCTACCAACAGGGATTTCACCATTCTACTTTTGATTTTCAGGTTGCAACTCTCAACCCTCTACACTTTTAGCCCAAGGGTCCATGAGGACTTGATGAAGAAAGCAAATACGCTTTCCAAAGCCATCTGGGTAGATTTGTGTAGCCTGAAGGTCTGGGCCACCACACCTGAAACAGAAACGGTTCCTACTTGTGCACAGATTCAAAATGTTGTTCCTGGATACATGTGAAATCTTCCAAGATAAACTGAGACATGGACACAGAGATGGATCCATCTTGCTTCTTACGCTTAACAGTGATTTTCAGTTTCTTCATACGGTCTGCTAACTTCTTCCGCTGGATCTTGGTGAGGGTCCGGTACAACGAAGGCAACCATGGCCTTGGAATCCATTGGTCACAATCACCAAGCTGCTGCAGGCAGCATAGCACTTTGGAGAACACTTTCCGCTTAGCACCCAGCGCGGTCCCCCAGCAACGAGTGGGTTTCGGTGAAGGCGACCCCCAGGTTCCCATCCAACTTGGTGCACCGGTGGTGATAATTTTTGCATGCTGATGAATTCACCATTTTTTCCTAGAGCACCATTTTCAATTGAGTTTCTGACAAGAATTGCTCCTTCCAGAATTTGTCACCCAAGTACTGGTTGATCAGCTTGCCAGTTCGAATAAACTCGGGTAGGTACTTCATGCGGGATGACCCTGGCTGTTCTAGGGATACCAGTGCCCCTCTGGCGGTTGCAAGAATGATCAAGAGCAGGGCCCGTAAAGCTAGCCTCAGAAATCAGCCATCAAAAGAAAAGTCGGTCTCCTTCTTTCAGAATGACAGCATGTCTTGAATAGCAATTCACACATGGATTCCATTCAAATCAAAAAAATCAGATAAGTAACATTGACCCCAGATTGACATAGCTTTTGCTTTCATCACCCCAGGGTTCATCCTCCGTGCGACCATGTGTGTGGGAATTTATCCACACAAATGACTTGCACGGTGGTCCCAGAGTCATCAGCGCTCCCGGCTTTAGGCGCAATGTGTGCAGAACAGCTTCGGCAAAGCCATGCCTCAGATCGAGCCAGGCCAGCTAAACTGGATGACCATATAGGCATATGAAAATAACATAATCTTTCTAAGACCCCAGCGGTGTGGCCAAGTCGTTGTATGACCCTCTGGTGACCACATCATAGTTCTGCCTGGATTCCAATACGCTAGGACTGCAAGGTAGGTCAGTAAGTTGAATTGAAGATTATATATTTCTGGTAGAACATACTGGTACTATTAACATGGATTCGATATATAATATAATATATTATTAAAAATCATAATGATTTTGATATATATCGAATCCATGATATGAATAAGATAACACTGCAGTAACTAAACTGAGGATGCAGCGAAGGATGTCCGCTGTCACCTGGTCGTTGAAGCTTCAAGAAAAATATTGGAGGGTGGAAGTCCAAAACACTTAGACTTATCAATCTGAAATGGATGATCTTTAGTCTTGAGGCTGAGGCTGAATGCCCGGTAGATTGATCCAGCGCCACTGAAGACATCGAAGTTGACCAAATCCTCCAGGTTCAATATTTGACGATGTTTTTTCTTGAATTGAAAATGAAGAAAGATATGACTAGATCATATTCGATAAATGACAAGTTTACCACTTTGAGGTTCTGACCCTGTCAAAATATTTGTAGTTCTGTTCGGCCACCTGGTCCGCAATGTCCAACCTGAAGAGATCAACTTGTTCCAACAATCCAGACATAATGGTTCAGTTTGCTTTTTTGGCATTGGGACATCATGCACAAATTGGCAAACTCAAGGCATTTTTTTCGATGCAGGTAGAAGCTGGTAGGCACAGCAACTCTATTGTCACAGATCTCACGCTAAAATGCGGTGACCATGTTGAATTTATTGTTCTAATCGAGATCCCTGCAGTTTGCTGTCAGCGATCCCCAACTGAAAATTAATTTTGCTTCTCAGAGCCAACAGCCTTCAAGATTTCACAGAAGCGACAATTGCATTCTGGAACATGCTGAGCATCTGTGCGAAAGTGCCAATCAGGAATCAACACCCACTTGTTGCGGTACTTGACCCATACAGCCAGTGAGTAGGGAAAATCATTTGCTGGTCGCCAGTAGGAAGAGCAAGAAATTCCTGATTCATCTTCAGATTCTGTGGGCGGTTCATCTCTAGATACAAGGTCAGATATGTCAACCTCGTCAATCTCATTTGGGGTATCCACAACCCCACGATCAACATCTTGGGATCGGCAGGTGCGCTTTGCACTTGGGTCATTGCTCTGAGACAAGGCACGGGACAATTTGTTCCTATACATGGCCCCGGGAATGGACTGCTATATATGATCAGCCCACCTACAGACATGAGTTGCAAAAGCTGCAATTAATGGATGAAGTTTCACTCAGCCAAAGATGACCGATGTTACTGGTCAAACCTGGTCACACAAAAAGACTGTCTATCAATTTCACTAGGCTCCACACAAGGTAGTTGGAGCTCCAAGAAATAATGCCACCGTTGCAGCACATGCCGTGAGTGCCAACGGGCTACGCTTCCATGCTGGAGGCATGCTGGAAAGTCGCAGGATCGATCACTGCCTCCAGGCGTGAGGGTTCACCGCTGAGCCAATTGCTGGGCCATCACACATGCCTAGTTGAAGATCAGTTTGGAAAGACAGGTAAAACTCTGGTTCATAGTTGGTTTTGAATTTCAACAAGTTCCTTTTTGCATCGGTGCTCAGTGCAATTGACTTGTCAAGTTCAACCTGCAACATGAAGCCAATGTGTACTTTTCAGCATTCCCCTGCTGCTGCTCTTGTTTGGTCTGACAGACTGATCAGAAACAAAGGCGCTGACACTCTTGACGGCATTGTCAAAAACCAAAGTTTGAACGCTACCAAATTTTAATATGTTTCCTTTCACATCACTGGTCTTGCCATGAGTGTCTAGGCACTAAAATCTAAATTGGACATCTCGTTGCCAAAATTTGACACTTGTGCTCTTAGCTTCCAGGATACTGGCCCTTTTCAAAAGGGCCAAACTCCGAGTGCTTCAGCCAGCCAGCGAGGCAACGGGCCAAGTGCCACCTCGGTTGGGTCAAACAAGAATTGAATATCTTTGCAAAGTCTTAATTTTTGGGATTTATGTAGCCATGTAGACATACTTCAGTTGCTGAGACATTTGTGAACTGCTTAGCTTCCAGCGCTTCACAGATTCCACCATTCTTGGCCCATGTAATGGTGACACCCCTATTGGAGTTGACCTGCCCAAAGATCAAGAGTCAGAAAATGAATCACATATATGTAGCTCTATCCAAAGAAAAGAATTATAATGTTTATTACCGTCTATATGATTGCAAACATGTCCCAAGATCCATGCGCATTGAGTGGCATCATTGGAAAGGTCCCACCTCAAAGTCAGTCTGGAAAAACTTGTTGACCTCTTTGATTTGGTCTTCGTTGGCCCGCACAACGAAGAACGAACTGCCAGCAAGCCTCAATCAAATGATGCTGTTATCATAATCCCAAAAGAAATTACCAATTCAAAATGTAGATAGATATATCGGTAGATCGGCAAGTTCTAAGTAATGGACAGTGTGCTGATTGATGATGCCTTCTCAAACAGCTTTTCCCCCAGAACTCCTTCATCAGGGGCTTGGGTCCAGGACCTTAGGCAAGATTTGAACCTTAACAAAAAAAGAGTACTTTGGTCAATCCTATGAACTTCTGATGGAGGAATCTATGGCCCAGACTTTTTCGAAGTCAGTGAATCTTCCTCCGGAAGCTCATACATGACTTTCTTGGTTGCCAGGCGCCGAACCAAGGGCAGATGTTTGGAAACAAGCTCCTGCAGTCTCAAGGCACACTGGGAAAGTTGGCACTGATGACGGGTACCAATATGTGAAAGAAATGTTGGTCAAAACATGTCAAAACTAATTGGGGAAAGTTGCTCACATGTAATTCAGAGCTCCTCTCGTGCATGCTTTCTCCGCTCGGCAGCAGCCTGGTCGACTGCCTGCAGTGTCATGAGGTGGTGGGAATCAAAAATGAGCAATTACCAGTTAACCTGAGAATTCAAAATATATCCAAGGTTTAGGTAATTTCCATTTTGGTAAGTGGACTGACGACCGTGCAAGAAAGGGCTATCATTTTCTAGGTGAGTTCACCATCAACTTCACAAATACCATCAATGTCACCCCCACTGGATTTAACCATGACAATAGGATGGGCCTCCCCGGGTCCTTTGTTCGGTTTTTTCTCCTCTTCTGGGCTCCTCTCTTCATCAGGATTCTCCTCATCATGAGCAGCCTTCTTCTTTGCTCGCTTTCCATTGTCTTTTCCTTTGCCAGTATTGTCTTTTCCTTTGCGCTTGCGGGTGGTCTTAGGCTTCTTCTCTTCCTCTTCTTTTTCTCTCTCCAGTCTCAGCTGCTCATCTTGGTCGGCCAGTGCCTCTTCCATGGACAGTACTTCATCTTTGTCATCTGCTTCATCTTCCTCTTGCTTCATATCTTTCTTTGGCTGTTTGCCATCCTTGGCTGGCCTGCCCCTTTTCTTCGGTACAGCTTCCCTCTCAGCTAAGGCTTGTTTTCTTTTTGCTCGGATGTCTCTTTGCTCCTGACATAAAGGCGCAACTAGTACTGATAAAACTTACCAGTTCTGCACAACTCACTGGAAAAAGTATTTAGAGTGTTTACAGAGTTACCCAAGCCTGCAGAAGTCTTTGTACCGCATCGTCCCCTTGGTCTTCTTGAAGATCCCCAGCAAGATCTGGAACGGTGGGGACCAAGGGCTTTGTATCCTGATGGCCAAGTTGATGTCACTGTTCACAGAAACTTTGGGTATGACTTGACATACTTGGGATTTTCAGCCAGCTTATCTGGATCAAAGAGGTTTAAGATCTATTCAAGATTTAGATACAGTGAGAAAATGTGCGAATTTCATAGAAACAAAAATTGGTCCTGGTAGGTTCCCTTTTCCTTGTTGTTTCTGTCTTCCTCATCACTCCCAACGTCTATTTCATCATTGTTGGCCAACGTCACCTCCGTTTTGCCACACAAATAGTCCAACACTTCGGTCTTGAAGTCTCTGTTCTCAGGTGAATCCTCCAGGAGTTGCAAGGCATCGTAAAGCTTGAAAGCTAATCCTGTGGCCACTGCCATTGCTCCACCCTCCGCTTCAATTGCTCTCTTCTTTTCAGCCTGGTGTTTTGCTGCTTCTTTCTTTTCCGAAGCCTCTTTTGCCAATTTAATTTGGCTCTGTTCTTTTTTTTCCTCTTGACGTTGAAGCTGTTCTTTCTTCTCTTCAATGAGCTTTGCAGGCTTCTCTTTGGCTTTCCTCTCTGCATTCATTCTCTCCTCCTCTGCGGCCTTCTTTGCATCTTCAACTTTCTTTCTCTCATCCTCTTCTGCCTTCTTTGCATCTTCTGCCTTATTTCTCTCCTTCTCTGCGGCCTTCTTTGCATCTTCAACTTTCCTTCTCTCCTCCTCTTCTGCCTTCTTTGCATCTTCTGCCTTCTTTCTCTCCTCCTCTGCGGCCTTCTTTGCATCTTCAACTTTCCTTCTCTCCTCCTCTGCTGCCTTCTTTACATCTTCTGCCTTCTTTCTCTCCTCCTCTGCGGCCTTCTTTGCATCTTCTGCCTTCTTTCTCTCCTCCTCTGCGGCCTTCTTTGCATCTTCAACTTTCTTTCTCTCCTCCTCTTCTGCCTTCTTTGCCTCTTCTGCTTTCCTTCTCACCTCCTCTGCTGCCTTCTTTGCATCTTCTGCCTTCTTCCTCTCCTCTGCTGCCTTCTTTACATCTTCTGCCTTCTTTCTCTCTTTCTCTTCTGCCTTCTTTGCATCTTCAACTTTCTTTCTCTCCTCCTCTGCGGCCTTCTTTGCATCTTCCACTTTCTTTTTCTCCTCCTCTTCTGCCATCTTTGCATCTTCGGCTTTCCTCATCTCCTCCTTGTTGTTCTTTTTGTCTTCGGTCTGCTGTCCATTTTCTGGATTCTCCAGCATTTCATCGTCGGTAAAATCTTCTTCCTCCTCCTCCTCCACCAGTAGAACATCTGAATCTTCTCCATCAGTAGCCTTCTCCTCTGTCTCCTGCTGTCCTGTCTCGTCGACTTGCTTCTCAACCTTGTCCTTCCCTTTCTCCTCTGCCTTCTCATCTTTCTTGTCCATTTCTTTGGTGGCGTCTTTAGTCTTTTCCTGTGTCTGTGCAAAATAGACTGGAGATCACAGAGCATAGGGAGTATGCGACACTTTCACCCGGCTAGCTGAATTAGAAATGTTGAGATCTTCACAAAGGGAGCGGCCTTCTTCAACTCTGGCCGTCGAATGGATCTTGTCTTTTTGGACACCCCTGCATCCTGCAGACAATTCAGATTTTGACTTCCCTGATACTTTCTGTGACCGATCTCTACAAGCCGCCAGGATCACTGCAAGTGAGTCCTGGAAGATCATCCCGAGGAGGCTCTTCAGCTTCTGCATATTGCTGCCAGGTTTCCTGCAGTAGAGTTCATAAGTACCACTACGAAGGTTTAAAGAAAAACGACCAAAGAGCATGCGCTAGGGTTAGGATGTGTTGGAGAGACTTGGCAAACCATGATAATGAGCCTCGCTATTGGTGTGCGGGAATAGTTGGCCAGCACTTTCGAAGCCATCGATCTGTGGATACCAGATTCTTCTAACGCCCAATCCTGGCCAGGCCCAGGTTACCAATTTGTATTTGGTTGAATTGGTTCATGAAGGCTTTACAATATCTTGCCTCCAAGTTCTTAGCTTCTGCGAGGCAATGAGCTTCCCCAACACACATCAATGCCTCCTGCCCACGAACAGATATCAACTAAAATAAAAATGAAATTGATTGGCGCAGACTGCAAAAAACTATATTGTTTGATTTGGCTCCTTAGCCTCCATCTCTGTGGGGGGATTCAAGGCAAAAGTTGGTAGCCAACTCAGGAGGAACTCTGTGTTCCGGGGTTGCTGTACCTGGCTGCATTGCAAAGGTTTTCAACTGTGAGATATTTTTAGATACCTCAGAGATATGGATGAAATTTTGCCAGGTGTACGCAATCCTCATTTATCCCCTTCTTGCCAACATTCACGAAGGTGAATTGTACTCCAGGAACCTGACATGACGATTGAACCAAACGAACATGGGCTTTGTTCATTTCTTAATTCTGAAATAAGATCTAAGATCAGATAGTATATATAAATAATTTATCTTATATACCCTGGGCATCAAATGCTAAGTAAGTTACTTTATATGACACTTGATTCTGATTTTGACAGCACTACCAGGCCTTCCCCTCTTGAAGTTGTCGTTCTACCTTTGCCAGGGGAATCCCTTCCTTCTTGGCCAGGTCCACAAACCGTGAGTGGCGGAAGTCATTCTCCAACTGCTCGTTGTAGAAATCCTGCCGGCATGCGTAGATGCAATGGCTGTGTGGGCACATGTCTATTTGTTTGGGATTGGTTGGACATAGACTTTAAATTTTGAATTGGATCATGGCTGCAAATGGGAGAAAGACCATCATCTACTGGATTTTGGGGGTTTTGGTATGCCCAATTTTCAAACAACCAAAATTTCATTGCAAGGGTTGCCATCCTTCAGCAGCGCTAATCGGGTTGAATCTGGCTTTGAAGCTGGCATGGCTGGAACAAGATCTTGGCCAAACACACCTCAAAAAAAATGCATGTGCCCAGCTCCCATCGTTTGTCTATGCTGCGTTGACGTGTCATAGGAATCCCGTTGTCGGAAATCAGAGCATATTAGATGCCAGCTGTCTTGAGCCTCAGAAACATTGAGAATGAAAAGACTTCTTGAAAGAGTGTTGTTTCAACGATGTTGGTGAAGTATAGGTCAAATCTCAAAATCAGATGCTTTAGTATCTATTCTGTTTGACCCATACCCTTTGGCACCGTGCGCAAGCAAGCATGAAGAGAGTGCAGCGTACCAATTTCACCATCGGCACACCTTTGAATTCCTCAGAGATGAGGTTGGCAATGGAAAAAGAAAGGGCTGGGGAAATGGATCTAAGATGATCTGAGGATGTGGCTCTTACGAAGGGCCTTCTTCATCGGTGAGAGTTCTTTGAGCCCACAGTGGCTCACAGAAGCAAACTTCCACAAATACGAAGTTTTACCTAGTAAAACTTAGCATAGGACAAATACCAAGTTAAACTTAGCATTTGACGCCTAGGGTATATATGTATAATGTCTATGTATATATATATATTATATATGTGTGTGTATAGTCCTTAATGAATCCCAACTCCTAATTTACGCCCAGGTTTCATGATGGTTTTACCGTTGTTCACTCTGTTCTGGGGCTGGGTTGGCCATCTGCACAAAGATGGATTGGAGGTGTGTCTGCAAACTTAGCGAATTAATGACCTATTAGAACTTAGGTTTTACTTAGAAACCAATAGACCGTGAACTGATTTCTGGACACAACAAATCCATGGATAGGCTGCCTGGCACAAATGGTTCTGACATTGTCTACCCCGATTATTTTTTTTGGACCTTGAAATTAGACATGACATCATGACACCACGACTCTCGTGTTCGGATTTATGTCTTCAGTCTGAAATACGGCCTATTGGGATCTCAACACTCCCAAGGGATTGAATGTGAAAAGTATACGTGACATCACCAACCAACTTGACATATGGCTTTGTCTGAAAATAGGGTATCCCCAAAGTATATATGGTAGAAATCAGCAGTTGTCCTAATCAAACGGTAATGTTTGGGTATGGAAAAGTAGTGCGTTCGGCCTCTTTTTTGCCCATCCGCGACCACCAGCAGTCTCTGGCAGTTGTAGACCACCAGGTAGGCTGGTCAGCATACGGTCAGCATCAGGCAGCATCCGGCCATGACATTGATGCGAAGACGTGACGAGGATTTGCTGTTACCTTGCAATCCAACACTGGTTGGTGGTGTCAATCATCTTGAAAAATATGAAAGTCACTTGGGATGATGATTATTCCCATATATGGTGGAAAATAAAAAATGTTCCAAACCACCAACCAGAACATGGTTTGCTCCTGAAATCTTTGATATGGCATTTTCAGGTGACTCTTTATTATACATGTGTTCAGTGAGGAGTACCGGTACATACTAGTATTAGATTATTACTATAGTCGGTCCATGATATCACCCTCTGGACATCAAATTCATCGCATCCATTTCCCAATCCCCAAGCGGTTCACGTCACTGGTGCTTGGGATTCCCAGCAATCCAGGCTGCACCAGGCATCACTGACGATGGCCAACCATCACCCAGCTCAGAGCTCATTTGCTCTTTTTGCCTGGATCACAAAACTACGAAGAAACAATGTGCTGGTTTCACCAATAAACACTGGGAGATCAGGTTAATACAATTCCGCCTGCGAAAAATGAGATGTAAACACAAACACGGGATAATTTTGCCGGGATTGCTAGTGATAAGAGCCACAAATACTGGGATACATACTCCAAATAAATGGTAGTACAAGCCAAGAACCATGGAAACAGCCGACCAACACATCATCGAATAATTATTTCAAATGTTGGATGGTTGATACTGAAAATGCACTCGTATGTGGGGTTCCCAACAGGTCTATGCTACCTAACCCAGCACACATTCGAGGCTTGGGTCCAGCATCTGCTACTGATTCTCGTTCTGACCCCTCACAACTCAAACACACAGTTGAAGTGAAGGCAGCTGCGCCTTTGAGCTTCCCTTCCTTCTCATGTTTCTCCTTCTTTTCCTTTTTCTTTTTCTTCTTCTCCTGGCGCGAGACAGAAAGCAACTTCTACTGAAAGCACGATGCATCGGATTGCACGAAATGTACGGATGGCTTCCATTGCATGAAATATCCTGCATTGATTCCATTTATCTTTCCATTTCACATCTCATCTCCATGTTGCTTCTGATACTTTCACCGGACATTTTTTGATTTTAGGAGTGCAAGCCAGACGCACAGCCGCATATAGAAGACCAGGAATAGCGTTCTTCCATTCTTGGAATCTACCAGATCATGTTTCCCACAGGATTTTTTTCTCACTTCTGAATGGATTCCCTTTGTTCAACATATTATGGGATACATGACCAGCTCTGTGTTCAGGACCCAACACAATAGGTGCATGTAAATCCGCAATTTTGGGACAAGCCCACAGATTTTTTTTCCTTCGCAAATGGCACAATTCCCCTTGCATTCCAGTTGTAGGAATTCTACTCTGCCAATCACTAGTCATTTTCATGCAAAAAATGTGAATATTCTGCAAATCATGGGGGAACATCTGCAGGAAATGCCTGTAAAAATGGCGGGGAAAATCACCAAAAAATCCTCCAGGTGTTTCCGAAGAAACCAATCCATTGGCCCATCATGACCCATCTATTTTCCATGGAAACCAATCCATTTCCATACAACTAACCTCTAACATCTAACTAACTAACATTTCCACTAGTTGATGTTAGTTGATGCTAGTTGATGTTAGTTGATGTTAGTTGTATGGAAAACTCATTGACCCATCTATCTTCCATACAGACTAACATCAACTCACCCATTTTATGCTGGCCCCGTTCCGCCGTTCCGCCGTTCCGCCGATTCCCCAGATCTTTTTCCCACCTTCACCCTGCGCTTCATCTTATGCACCTCCTCCTTCGCCCGCACCGATCAATTGTGGACGTATAACTATAATGTATACGTATGCATGATAAGATATGATATGTTAGGAATCGATATGATATGATATGATATATGATATATGATATATGATATATGATATATGATATATGATATATGATATGATATATATATATATATATGAGTACTTGATATATGTTATATATACCCTAAGTCTGATATGATATACTATACTTCATAATTATATAAGTACTTGATATAGTATGATATATCCTAAGGATTTTTTCATATACCATTTTTCCCCCAACTTTATGGGTTAAGGGTTATGTATGGGTTATAATATGTATGTGTATATATATATATGCAATGATATAATATGTAATGGTTAGAATGTGTATAATATATATATATATATGTACACACGATAATCTTAATATGTTCTATCTTATGTATAATGTGTGTACATTATACCGCCAATTTTCACACAGCTTGGAGGCTTCCCTTTCGCCGCAGAATCCCGGCTCCCGAATCCGCTTTTCTTCCTGGCGATGATCACCGATGAAACTCGGAGTCACAAGCAGTGTTCAAAACATGTCAAAAGCCTGTCATTCAATAGGGATTCTATGGGATTCCAAAAAACATTTTATACTGGTTGGTCAATACGGATTCTATGTAATATGGTAGTATAACCATGACCCGAAGCACTCAACCGAGGTAGATCACCAGTGGTGGATGATTTGTTGATAGCAGTGGACCATTTGGGGCATAGTAAGAGGAGACATGGCACATTGCTAACCTTAGATACCCATACAAAAGGCACTGCACGAACCTAGTCGGCTAGTCAATCTAGTCCTCACTTCCCCGAAAAATGCACCTGATCCTTCTGGAACTTCGCCAATTTTGCCTCGCGAATCGGAAGGAGTTTCACCACATCGAACTGTTGGGCCAGTTGTTTTGCTCCGGTGTTGACACCGGCAAAGGCAAAACCCCTGGAATCAAATGATTGATTGCTTCATGGAAAAAAAACTTCTTGATCCATGTTTGTTAGTTCATCACTCATGTTCTGTGATTATGTTGGGGTCAAATTCCATCTTTGCTGTCCAAGTCCCCATGGGATAACTGTTCCCTATAAAACCTTCAGGTATAGTAGATTTTCCCACTCAAAAATATCCATGTGTTTCTTGATATTTTCATGGCACCTTTAGTTGCGTATGGATCAGAATGATCAACCCTCCAAAATGGATGGTCTAACACAAAAAAAACTAATGACTTAACTCATGCCCAAATATAACTGGCATAAACATACCATATTATAAAGTAATATGTGAATGGGTGAACAATGAAATAACATCACATGACATTTTCATGACATAACAATTCGTTTAGATTCTATCAGTTGTTTTTTTTCCAAGGAAATCAATCCCCAAAATACATCGACTCATGGTTGGTCTTACGCCTTCATGGTGATACACCGAAAAAACCCATTGAATCCACTTGAGATACTGTATTCCCAATGATTACGGTTAGATTGCCATAATGGTGGTTATATCAGTGTTATGAATTCTATCTAGGTTATATGAGTTCTATCAGTTACCTCAGTTGGTATACCATTTTAATCACTAATGACAGTTATACCAGCTATATAACTTACATCCGAAATATATCATGCTATGTACTATCATAGACGTTACATCAATGGTTTATCAGTTCCATCATATTATATATATATATATATAAATTATATCAGTTGTCTCAGTTATATTAAGTACATCAGTTAAATCCCGAACATGGTTAAATCACCATTAAATTACTCATCATCATCATCATCATCATCATCAGCCGAGCATAACTGGGGCACGATGTTGTATTAGATATTTAAATACCCATTTAGCAATAGGTATATTAATAGATATTTATCCTTCCATTACTCCTCCAATATTCCTATGAACGAAAATTCCAACAAATAAGTGTGAAAACGGTGTATACACGAGTGTATACCCAATTTTTCATAGCCATTTAATACCACATATCACCAGTGGATGCAAGGTACAAAAAAAATATTAAAAAAATCAGACAACTCAACCGGCAGGAAATTCCCATGGAAATCCCCCGGCAACGGCCGCGCCTCCAGACGCGACGCCGTTTCCTGCGCCTTTTCTTCGAAGGACTTGCGCTTGGTCAGCTGGGCACGAGGCTTCGCGCCTGAGGGCAGGCCCGGCCCAGCACGGGGATGAGCTGTACTTAAAGTGTATATACATAATAGTACATATGCTATCATATACTATATAATTAATGATTGTATAACCTATATCATATATATGTATACACTGGTATATCATATATATATATATATCACATATATATATATATACATGTGTATTGTATACAGGTATTTCTCATCTAATACAGCTTTTTTGTTCATGTGCTGTGTAGTGTGTACTAATAATTATGATGTACTATATAAAGTGGGGATACAGTGGATCACCAACAAATGATATGAAGATCTAACCCAGCCATGAGTGTTTTCATAAGACATAATCTGGTTGGTGGTTTGAACCCCTCTGAAAAACATGAAAGTCAGTTGGGATGATGACATTCCCAATATATGGAAAAATGTTCCAAAGCACCAACCAGATATACATCTTACACATAAACCTGTTTCTGAGTGAGAGATCAGACGTTCTAATACATCATGCTAGATAAGGAAGCATCCCAGAGAACAGCTGCTTGGCACACTGCTTTGTCTGAAAATAGGGACAAAAAATTGGTTGCTGCTCATTTTGTACCATTTTCCCCTTCCGAAATTCCGGGAATCCGTCTACCATCATCTACCATGGGAATCGGCGCTGGGCATCCTGGCCTTCAGGCTCCTTCGGTTCTTCTTTCCTCGCTACTAAGGTGGCCTAAAGCTCAGTCGGCGCATACCAGATCAGTGGTGACCCTACAAAATGTGCATATGTATATGTATATATATAACATTGTATAACCCATATATTACTGTATGTTATTACCATAGATATATATATATATATATATATAACCCATATATAAGCTATATATGACCCATATATATCCCTACAACATGGTTATTACATGTTATATCATATGATTACCCAGTGAATAATATTGGAATGCATCACGAGGTGGGCCACTATTACTGTTTGTTTATAACCCTCATTAACTATAGACTATAAGTATAACTCCATATATTATCACACATGTAACTATAACATACTATAACTATCACCATCTATAACCATAACTACTCAATATCAACTGTAGACATCTATCGACTATATCACAAACGCACCTTGGCTCTCGCTGGCTCCGTTCTGAACGGCTCCGGTTCGGGCGCCGGCGGATCACTCCTCTGCGGGCCCCACTTAGGATCCGTGGCTTATGATCCATAGATAATCCATAGATAACCCATATATAATCCATACATATCCATAGAAATATAACCCATATCATCCCATAAATCTAAGTGGCTATATTCCATGTATATAATTGGGGGTATAAGCCGTTTACTTAGTGGGGCCCCCACCCGCAAGAAACCACGGAAAATATGGGGGGATGTATGGGATATTTATGGTGATATTGAAATGGTGATATGAGGATTTCTGAAATTTCTGTTTGCGCCACGTAGCTAAGTTGGTTTCCAAGCAACTTGACTAGGACTTGAAGGGCACTTGTAGAATATTAAAATGGGGGATCCCCAAGTCGACATGGGTTTCAATCTACTAAAATTGTTGATTTGGGGTGCCCCAATGATTTTGGAAACCTCCATCTAGACACCAGAAAATGATTCCAACATGAACATGGAACTGAAATCAATGGCTTTGAAGCAAATAAGTGTTTGGTTTCCGTGTTCCTTGCTGTTTTCAACCATCATTCACGGGGCGGCTGGGGCAGCCCACACAGATCCGCTGGACTCACTCTCCGAACCTGACAGGGAAATCTTGGACACATTGGAAAAGTCTCCAGCAAACTCCCATGTTCAACTCCATGTGATCTATGTTGGATTTTTTGAATTGGCATTGCTGGAAAGGTTGAATGTGCCATCCAGATTCATCAGCAGCATCTGCATTTTACGGGCCGACTTCGACAGGTCGAAACAGGTCGAAACCTTCCAGATCCTCGTCGTCACTCTCAGGCACCTGTCGTACCGCAAGTAAAAATGGCAATTGCCAACGCTGCCACTGGTTAAAACTGATTTTCTCAACCATCGGTCTTGGGGCTTCAATTTTTCAAACCAAGATCGACCGATTGTTCCTGGAAATCGCCCAGCAAAGCCTGGAACTTCAGAAGTAACTTCTCGTAATTCTTGAAATACATCTGGGAAGTGGGAAATAGCGCAGGAATACACCCATGATATCCCATGATCATTCAAATCGATGATTCAATGACAAATGACCAATACATTGTGGCTTAATTGGAGGATCAATTCAAGTCGCAGTCGCACGTTCTGGATGATACCATTGTATCCACCGCTACAATAGGTGGCCCCAGTAAAACAAGTTGCGACATGATTTCACCGAAAAAAAAAACTGTAGATTTGTCATGATGTTGTATCAAGCCACCATCAACAGGTCTGCGACCATTGGCCAAGTCGAACTTTGGCGTGGTAAACCATGGTAAACCTAAGAATCATCAATACATGTATCCAGTGTCCAATAGTTATGACATATGTTATAGTGATAGACTCACTTACCTGCGAGGTGGTGTCCCACAAGTTATAAATTGGTAATCCCCATCCAACGATATAACTACCATAAAGCGTAGTTCTAGCTCTAAACCGACCCCTTTGGGTAGCAGTGAAAAACACTAACACCCGAGGAGAATAAACCTGTAACAGCTTGGAGAAAGGGATCATCTCAGGGATCATCTTGGTGGAATCGAATCATTGATGGGAAATCCCAGCGATTGATCGATGGACTCACCATGGGGAATTGACCCTCCGTTTTGAGTCGAACTCACATAACGAACTGGAAAACCACCATTAGATGTAAATCATTGTAAATCATCTATTTCTATGGGTGATGTTCAAGTTCGCAAACTGTAAACGGTTACGTAATATGGTAACCTCTTACGATCCGTGAGATGATCCTCTCATTCCTCCCAGCCGATTTCGATCGGCCGCCTGCTCCGCCAAATCTTTGGGCGTGGCGAACCGCCGGTGGACAGGTCCAGCGCAGCGAACGCAGAGCTGACGGCCGATCTCCACCTGAGACGGTCCCCGTTGGTTGCTGAAATAGGGAGTTTTTCTACCCATAGGATCCATGGTGCTGGTATATATGCTAACATAAAGGGGGTATATTGATGGGATCCATGTTACCATATATAGCAGCACCATGGATCCTATGGGATATGGTTTAATCAGCAAATGTGGGTTGAAACATGTTGAAACCACTCATAGAGATGGGATATGATGATTGATATGATTGAAAACTACCTGCGGATTGATTGGACACACCTTTGGTGATTTTCCAATGGTCAAAGTAGAGATCAAAAAGAGTGCATATAACTATCGGATCTGGAGGCATGTTCATCTCGAAAAGCATAGCATGTAATCCCCAACAAGCAACATTGATTTCTGGGTTGGACCTCTATGTTTGCAGTTTGAATTTCATAATTCACCTGAATCGTTCGGCTATTTTGGGATAGGTTCCCCAATCCAATTCCCATCATTCCATCGGTTTCCCTATTCTGAACTAAGAATGCGACAATCAAAGTCAATCAAAAATCGTCTCCAAACAGGACTCGAATGTTCCAAAACAGACTTGAAATCACCAAATTGCCATGAGTTTTAGGATGTTTAGGAAGGTTTACCTCAAATTTTGTTCCAGTGACCACTTCATCACCCAACGGGCATACCCTGGACTTGGCGAGGCGCTACTTCAGCTTCTAAGGGTCGGGAACAGTCACCGCAGCGAGCTACCTGTGACTGTGACCGGCGTGACCGGACGGTGTTGGGATCGCGGTACAAAGTGGGGCCAGTTTAGTAGCTAAGTTGGTTTATAAGCAGTTCAACTATAGGATTTATGGTAGAATACGTGTAATGTGGTTAAAACAATGCCATAAACCATCCCCCAGTCATCACCATTTTTATAGGTGCTATGGTTACCATTCCCAGTCATGGGTGATTTATGACATTGTTTTAACCACATTATATATATATATACCCTGGGCGTCAAAGTTGGAGTTAAACTCCTACATGCACCAAGGCTATGTTTCACTAGGTGAAACATCGTATTTGTGACCTGCTGAAATTTGGATACTTTGAGTTCTGCCAAATTCACCTGCCAAAACCCTGTGGCTCAAGAATCCTCCTCTTCCTGATGAGAGCTGCCCTGCGCCAAAGCCAGGGGCTAAGTTTTTTATTCCTGGCTAGTTGATTTACTTCTGCTTTTCAATCCTAGGCCCCACCCACCCAATACTGTTTCTTCCACAGGACAGCGGCAGCTAAAGAGAGGCCGAGGTGCTTCCACCTTCCACCAACTTCGGTGCTGCTTACTAGGTGTTTCTCAAATCAAAAAATATGATACCCATCCCTGAAAAAAATAGGTACCTTTGAATTTGAGAAACACCAATGCCATTCGATTGCAGTACTGTCTGAAATACTTTGGAATTTGAATTTGTAAATTTTAACTCTTTGGCTCATAGCCAGCAGGCAGATGCAAATGGAGTTCAAATCCCTGACAACTTTCACCCTAAAGGAGATAATTAATCACCCAACATCCCAACAGAACCGCATCAAGGGCCAATTTATTTGCTACTAGCCTCTTTGGGCATTTGCTGGTGTTTTTCCTCAAATTTCCACCCTCAGCAGCCCAGCCATGCCGTGCTCAAAACCTGACCGACACAGGGTTGAACTGTTGAAGGCGGGGAGATATTACATGTTTCCCCTAATAACATGTCACTGGCTTACTTCAGGACTTCTACCGGGAATACCTTGACCAGTCAGAGGACTACAGGACTCAGCGGTTCTTGACCCTGGCGAAGCGGGAAGGGATACCAGAGAGCCGGGCTCTAAAGGAGCTCTCGAAGGGAAAGGCCCTTCAGCAATTTTGCACTCTTGATTTTGATATCCCACCAACCTTATTCCCAAACAAGAGTTGACATACCTTTCCTTTTGGAGGTGCCAGTGGAATTTTCGTTCCTGGACGTGAGCGACAAAAAAGGTTTGAGTGAGGACATGGTACCCCTGCCACCTTTAACTTTGAGCCCAGTAGCATCCAGCAGTCAGCTTCCAGAAAGGGGTCTTTGCCTGCTCCTGCCAGATTCAGACCGACAACAACACGAAGTTTGCCATGCTATGGCTGCCAAGTTTTGCACTTGACCAGCCCACTGAGAAAGAAACCAAGGCCATTTGGCACAGAAACATGTTTCCCAACCTAATTAATTCTCACATATATGCCCCATTGCTTGCAGGAAGCTCTGTCTGTTGTCGGTGTGGAACGCAGACTGGTTTCCGAAAAGGAGATCAATGAAGATGTCCGGGACCGTTTCATACTTATACTTTTCACATGACATCTTAAATTGCAGAATCAATGGTCGATGTTTTATTTTTGGTCCTCCCGGAAGGACTGGGCTCTTCAAGAGGGAAACCTTCACCGTTTGTTGGGCAGCAAAATTGTGAGCAGCTATGGGCGGACACCTGGAAGTAGGCAGGTTTTAAGTTTCAATTCCTCAAACAATCTTCTAAGTCACTGATACTGGTCAGATCTGGTCAGAGAACTGCAGTTGTACAAATCTGACCAGGAGAAAAGACTGCAATATGTCGAAGCTGAAGAGCCTGGTATCCATGATATATCAGGACAGGGTTTCACACTTTTAGGTAAGTTCCCTTCGAGCCAATTTCCCCTTTAGCGGGTGTCGCACCACTGCCAAAATTTAAAGCCCCTGTACTAGGAGAATGGCATACAAAGAAGAACCAAATCGATCCGCAACCCACTGAAGCAGGCACATTTGCCTGTTGACCCATCCACCCCTCCCCCTTTGATTCTCCTTGCCATCATTGGCTTTCATTTGTCCTGCCAGGAAGGTGAAGGCACAGAAGGCTCCGAGAAAAAAGATAAGTCTGAGGAAAGCAAAGACAAAGATAAGGCTGAAGTAGAGCAGAAGTCTGAGGACAAAACCAAAGATAAAGCCGAAGGAGATGCGAAGGAAAATGAGTCCAAAGAAATGAAAGCAGAAGAGGAGGAAGCAAAGGATGGAGAAGCCGAAGACATCTTCATGGTGATTGAGGAAGAAGAAGAGGAGGAGGAGTTCAGTGATGATGGAGAGGTAGAGGTAGAAGCAGAAATGGCACAGAAAAAGGATGCAAACAAAGATGAAGATGCGATGAAGGCAAAGGAGGCCAAAAGAGCAGAGGAGGTGAAGAAGGCAGAGGATGCAAAGAAGGCAGAAGAGGAGGCCAAAAGAGCAGAAGAGATGAAGAAGGCAGAGGATGCAAAGAAGGCAGAAGAGGATGCCAAAAGAGCGGAGGAGGTGAAGAAGGCAGAGGATGCAAAGAAGGCAGAGGATGCAAAGAAGGCAGAAGAGGAGACCAAAAGAGAAGAGGAGGCCAAACGAGCAGAGGATGCAAAGAAGGCAGAAGAGGATGCCAAAAGAGCGGAGGAGGTGAAGAAGGCAGAGGATGCAAAGAAGGCAGAGGATGCAAAGAAGGCAGAAGAGGAGACCAAAAGAGAAGAGGAAGCCAAACGAGCAGAGGATGCAAAGAAGGCAGAAGAGGATGCCAAAAGAGCAGAGGAGGTGAAGAAGGCAGAGGATGCAAAGAAGGCAGAAGAGGAGACCAAAAGAGAAGAGGAGGCCAAACGAGCAGAGGATGCAAAGAAGGCAGAAGAGGATGCCAAAAGAGCAGAGGAGGTGAAGAAGGCAGAAGCTGCAAAGAGGGCAGAGGAGGCCAAAAGAGAAGAGGAGGCCAAACGAGCAGAGGAGGTGAAGAAGGCAGAAGCTGCAAAGAGGGCAGAGGAGGCCAAAAGAGAAGAGGAGGCCAAACGAGCAGAGGAGGTGAAGAAGGCAGAAGCTGCAAAGAGGGCAGAGGAGGCCAAAAGAGAAGAGGATGCAAAGAAGGCAGAAGCTGCAAAGAAGGCAGAGGATGCAAAGAAGAAGGCAGAGAACGCCAAAAGAGACGATGATGGAAAAAAGGCAGAGTTGAACAGATCAAAGGCAGCGGAAGCTTTGGAGGATGACGAGGTAGAAGATAAATCCCTGAAAGGTCAGGAGAGGAACAAAGATAATGAGAATGGAGTTTTCCACGACACCAAGCCACTGCTTGCCACTGTCCCGGAGCTGATCGAGATTCCAGAAAGTGAGGAAGAGAAGACCCGAATGATCTACGACCTCTTGGACCAACAGAAAAGGCTGAGGGCAGAATTGAAGAGTAAAAGGAAAGCAGAAACAAAAGTCGATAAGAGAACAAAGGAGTACCGACAAGCAAAGGGAAAAGGCGATGACAACGAGGATGGAGAAGTTGATAAAGACCTTGAAACTGTAGACAAAGCGCTGGAGGAAGAAAGGCAAATGGAAGATGAGGAAGAACCAAGAGGCAAAGGCGCAGGTCGCAAAGGAAAGGGTCGCGGAAAGGGCAGAGGCAAGAGATGTTGCAAGAGAACTGCCTCGTCAGGAACAACAGGCAACAGTGAAGGTGATGGCCAAGAAAGCAGAAAGAAAAGCAAGAAGGATGCAATCAATGAAGATGAAAGTCGAAAAGAGAAGAAAGAAACCGAGGCTGGAGAGAGTGGCAAAGAAGCTGATGAGACATGCCCAGTCCAGGAGAAGACTACGCCTGAGAGCAAAGAGGGCCCACAGGAGACAAGCCAGCAAGAGGAGGCAACTGCAGAAGATGCGAAGAAGGCAGAGGATACCCAAAGAGCAGAGGAGGCAAAGAAGGCAGAGGATGTGAAGAAGGAAGAAGAACCGAAGAAGGCAGAGGAGGCCAAAAGAGCAAAGGAGAAGGAGGAGGAGCGCTTGAAAACTTTGAAAAGAAAGCAGGACTGGGTTTGGTTTGGCCTTTTGGGCTCACACTACAATCCACTGTGATCAGTGTGGGCATTGCACTATACCTAGTGACCGCCGATGTCAGGAAGCTGCGGCCGCTACAGCAGCACGAAAGAAGTATCGGGAGGACTGAACTGAAATTATATCATTTTCACCCACATGGTGGTTTCCTGTAAAATGGGGGAACCCCAACATGGATGGTATTTAATGGGAAATCTTATTTGAGTGAATTGAAGTGGATGGTTTGGGGGTACCACTATTCTAGGACACCCCCAAATAATAGGTTACAGGTCCTTTGATCTCAAGTTTCTCTACCCAAACAAAAGGGGAAAAAATTGAACCACCATGGTCTGGGTCCCATCTGTCCTGATTGGTAGGACATCCGTTCCAAAAGCCTCGAAGAAGTGAAGAGCCTGGCAGAAATGGAGGGCTCATTGTACGAGCTCCCCATTGACTCAAAGTTGGCCACAGCATCGTGGATACCCCAAGATCAAAACTGTTCAAAAGAGGTGATATGAATTAATTGGTGGTGTTACTTTTCTGGGATATGTAGATTGGAACAGAAAAGATTTTTCCTAGGTCGTGGACTGCATATGCTGATGAAGCTTTGATTGACAAAGACCTGAACATCGATGACTGCTCCAGCATCATGACTGTGCCAGTAGCTCAACAACAAGAATGTCTCATTTGATCAAAACTGCTTAAGGGGTCCTGTTGGGTCACCACGTGGCCTACTGTTTGAAGCTTCCTGGCGCTTCATTTTATGTGAATCAGCCAAATGCCCTGTTGGTGGACCTTGCCAATGAAACGCTCACCAAAAAGCTGAAGGTTTGAAACTCAAATTTGTCAAACAACGTGGAATCATTGTTTTCTATTTTATTTTTTTATCAAGATATGGTGTCAATTTCTGCGCAGGTGAATTCAAAGAATGGCTTGACCATCACATGGGGCCAATATGATGGCATTGTCCCAGCGCCCATGTCCCAGATTCAACAAACTTCTGACCTGTATGTAGTGCTGCCCCGCTCCGCTTTTGAGGTGGGATCTGGCGTGCCGCGTGGCTGGATGGAAGACCAGCTGAGGTGATGATGTTTCGGGGGACCTGACCTATGAAACTGGGTCAGTTTGGGGTCTGTGTTGTTGCGATGGATCAATCGCATCAATCTCTATAGTGACCGTTGGCGCTTGAAATCTTGAAACGCTTTTGGGGTAAAACGTTTTGCGGCCACATCTCTTGCAGTGCAGTGCATGGATTTGTTTATTGCCTTTTCTTTTCAAGGCAAGAACACAATGAGTCCTTTGTTACTTGTCCGAGCTTGCACTCTGCAGGGCAATTGGCTCGCACAGGCCTCGTGGTTGTTGAGGTGCTCGAAACTGCAGTCTTCCAAGGCGCCATGCCACCTCAGCAGCAATGGAAAAAGAGCCCGTTGGCACTAACGGCCACTGCGGCCATGATGTGTCTTTACCTTGGGGCTCCACAAACCCTGCCAAGCCCTCAAAATACACCAGTTGAACAACGATTCAATTTCCCAATACTTCACACTCTAACTGATTTAATTGTTACTGTTAGGTTGGACCTATGTGACTTTGTGGCGGCCACATCTTATACGACCCATACAAGAGTCCGGGACCCAAACAAAAAAATACCAGGGGGATCAGAATCTAAATTGAAACTGTTCAGGACTTGGTGGCATATGATGTCTTTAGTGGACAGCGTTCCATTGAGACAGCATTTCGTCTGGCCCTTGAAGCTTATGCAGTTGTGGGGAATGTTATTTATAGATTCTAGTGACCCAGGTTCAAGAGGCCATGCGACGCCCAACTCTCAGCATTTCCACTTCTTCTACCAGCACTGTTTGTTTTGTCAAATTTCAATGAGCCATTTTGTGAACCAAGGGACTACTATGACATAGCCTCCAGGCCAACGTTGAATGACATATCCACTACGTCAGGGCCCCAATCCAAGTATGTAAATCGTGTTATATGTTGGAATTTAGGGACCCATGACCCAAACACAATGAACAAATCTTAACCAAGGTGTTCCACAAAATATGTATTGGGGAAGGTGTCGAAAAATCAGGTACCCATATCATGACCTTGGTCCACCAAGGAATGGATTTTGCCAGGCCATCTTGGGAGTTTTGAAACTGAAAGTTGATGGCGTATGCACTCTAGGGCCCCCATGTGGGTCCTATGTGTGGGTGAACTTGGCAACGTCGGGGCGGTCACAAAGTTGCCCATATGGAAATGAGGGGCTCGGGTATGTGAACCTCGCCTCTTTGAACCTAGGCTGTAAAATGAAGGTAATTTAAAGCTTTGTATTCAATCCGTGAATTGAATTTGTCTTGTCAACGCACCATCTCAGGATCGCAGTTCGGGCACTGCTCTTAGCAATCTTATGTACCAGCCGAGGAGTATACTTTACTTTAGAACAGCCCAATAGTAGTACCATGAAGTTTCTGCCTGATTTCATGGCAACGGCTGATGCAATCCAGCGCTACTTGGGGGTTTGGAAAGAACAATTCTTGTAAGGGCCCCAGAGCTTCTCGAACTAAAGTTCAGACATGTTTAGATTATGTTTTTCAAGTCAACATTTGGAGTTTAGTCCAACATGTACAAGGTTTGAAAGCAAGTTGGTTTAGTTTGAAAACATATATTACAATTCATAAGATGGGTGGCCCCCCATACTTGCTTTCAAAGCTTGCACATGTATCATTGAATATATGTACCCCAGAACCATTCCTCCGGCCCACTGCCAAGCTGGATGGCAAGCTGGGGAGCACCCACGTGTAAACCTTCTCGGCTTTGGGGAACGCCGCCGCAGTCTCAGCCATTGCAGCACCTTGCGCCCATGTGGTATGTCCAGAAATTGGGGAGCTGAATCTAATAAAGGTAGCCTATAATCTAACCCAATTACAATACATTACCAATTTACCAATCTAATTACTATTATGGATTACTGGAGCTCACCAATTTTCAGGACCCAGATTACATTTTTCAATCCCAATTGTTTCTGGCATTTTCTGCCCATTAAAGCTTGATTCACTGTAAGGAATTGGATGCCCAAGATCTATCGCTCCCTCAACAAGGATCAACGAAAAAAGCTTGCAGAAGCGACTAAAAGGTTGGAGGTTACTACCAAGAAGCGCAATGCAGAAGGAAAACTGGTGGTGTCATAACCTTAAACTTCATGCAAGACAAGCACATATCTTGGGTTGGCAATTACACTTCGGACTGCCCCATTATATGTACCAACAGTGTTGGATTCTAAGGACAGGAGGAAAAGGGCTGAAATACACTCAAGTCTATCCAAAAGGTTTTGGAGTCAAAATATGCTCCTTACATGAAACAACTATGGTTCAGCTGGCTAGTTTTCTCTAAACCAGAAATTCCATTTTTACCCCCTATGCTGTGGCCAGGCACACAAGGCATGCGCCTTGCAGGCCAAAGTCCGAATGGCTTGCTACAAGCTGCAAAAAGAAGGTGTCAAACCAGTCTGGGCACCAAGATGTGAAGCTAAATGTTAAAACCCTATATCCACCTCAACGGCCAGATAGAATGCCAGAAGATATGCCAGATAGAATGCCAGAAGATTTGCCAGAAAATATGCCAGAAGATATGCCAGATAGAATGCCAGAAGATATGCCAGATAGAATACCAGAAGATATGCCAGATAGAATGCCAGAAGATTTGCCAGAAAATATGCCAGAAGATATGCCAGATAGAATGCCAGATAGAATGCCAGAAGATATGCCAGATAGAATACCAGAAGATATGTCAGATAGAATGCCAGAAGATATGCCAGATAAAATGCCATGAGATATGCCAGATAGAATGCCAGAAATGCCAGAAGGTATGCCAGATAGAATGCCAGAAGGTATGCCAGATAGAATGCCAGATAAAATATCAGATAGAATCCCAGAAGATTTGCCAGATAATATGCCAGAAGATATGCCAGATAGAATGCCAGATAGAATGCCAGATAGAATGCCAGATAGAATGCCAGAAGATATGCCAGAACATATGCCAGAAGATATTGAAAGGGGAACCAAGTTACTTGCAGAATGCCCCAAAATTAAAACTTAGCGTTTACAAAATATTTGTGACCCCTCAAGGAACAACAACCATTTTGCCCTGTGGGTTATGTGCTTTTGATTTTCAAATCCAGTATGAATGAGGTCATATTAAATTGTGCTAATAGGATCTCCATCTAAGTACCACCACTTTACAATTTTGGGGTAATCAAAAAACAATCGCAGCTCCACAAAGAAGTCGATGGGCATAGGTCTCCATTGTGTTCTCAAGTTCACCGACTTGCCAGTCCCAGTGGGCCCCAGGACGGCCCCGATGTTACACTGGGGCAAGCAATCCATATTCAGACGGCAGATCTGTTGGTGCAGTTTTCCCGTAAACGCCTAGTCGAACGCCTTGAACGCCTCTGTGGTAAGGCAAGGGTCACTTTCACTGGGCTCTGCAACCACCACCATCTGGGGTCGGTAATCACGACAAGGCTGTCGTGTATCCTCAAATTCCTTCCAAAGGATTGCAGCCAGCATTTTGTAGACCAAATTGATCAGCCAGAATGCAATTCCACAATCTAGATTTAGGAAGCCTGCCAATCTCAGACAGTCAATTGATATATCATTATTACAAGATCAAGATATGAGCCCAAAGTCTATGATTTCCAATTTAGAACCTTCAAAGTTCCCCATTCTAATTCAAAAAATGACCACTTGGCTTCAACTGGCCCTGAACCCCCAGTGTGCGTGCCAGATTTGCCAGATTCAGGTGAAGAGAGCCAGCGCTTGGTGCAAAGCCGGCCTGCCAAAGCTGCGCAAATTCATTTGCAAATGCAAGAAAAACAAGGTATTCTAAAAATACCAAAATTCAAGACTCCAGTGCCCCAACCAATGAATACTGGGCTTCAAACTGGAGACGTACCATATAGAAAAAACAGGGAATGCAGGAGTGGATGGGGCCCCATTATCATTGTCAAGATTTTAATTGATCCGGGATAGTCAGACCTCCATGAAATAGATTTTTACCTTATGTACATGTGAATTTTAGGGATTCCTGGGGATCACCATAACCCATATATTGTGTTTTTATATGTTTTTTAATGTTTTTTATCATAGCAGTCATAGTGAGTATTGTTCCATATAAGATTTGGGAACCATAGGTGGTCAGTTTGGCCCTAATTGTTACTTTCTTCGGTGGGAGACCGTCTACTCTGCAAGCCTGTCAGTATCCGAGCCTGGTGGCAAGCTTTGGCAGCAGTCTGCGGAAGCCACTGGCCTGTCTGGGCTGGGTTTAGATGGTGCATGTCACCCCTTATCTCAAACCCAAAGGTGTCAGGGGAAATTTTGATCAACTAAAACCCACTATCACCAAACACCTGGGAATAATGATTGATCAATCCAAGGTTTTTGGAATGAACTGGGGGGTGGACCTTTGCCTGTTTAGGGATTCTAGAGGGTCAAGAGAATCATCTGCGTGAAGTAGCGTGAAATGCCCGTGAAGTTTGCGTGAAATACCATGTTTAACCGTGAAATACTATGTTTAACCGTGATTTGGTAGGGGTCCACCAAAAGAATCTAGTTTATTATTTTTTTGGTTGGGACCCTACAAAACTATCCGCGTGAAGTAGCGTGAAGTACCCGTGAAGTTTGCGTGAAATACCATGTTTAACCGTGAAATACTATGTTTAACCGTGATTTGGGGACCCCCTGGGGATAGCATTTTTTTGTCCCATTTTTTCACACATATAAGGGTACTATAGTTACTTATTGGGTTCAATGGGTTTTATTCCCTGAAATTAATACATAATTAGAATTGTGAAGAAACCTACTGGTCAAATCCCAACTTATCCCCTGAGATTGCCCCAAGTCAAGAGCTCCCTGGATAGATCTGGATAGAAATTTCCGGGTAAAACACATATCTGGGGTCAGTGGTGCTGGATTGCTGCCCGTTTGGTACCACATTCCTCGCTTTCAACTGGAGAAATTGTGGGTTTAGCGAAATAAATGCTCCCAAAAAAGGGTTGACAGGTTTGCACATGTAAAAAATACATACAAAAATCTTAAAGAACAAATGATTCAACCCTTTTTTGCTTATTGTTGCCTCGTTTACTCAAGAGTATGCCACAATGTTGAATTTCAGGCACAACTTGTGAAGTGTTGGCTTTGCAAAATTGGAAATTCAATTTGAAACTGATCCGTGTGTTTGACCTTCTAAAGA
Organism: Cladocopium goreaui; assembly: GCA_947184155.2. NCBI lineage: Eukaryota > Dinophyceae > Suessiales > Symbiodiniaceae > Cladocopium > Cladocopium goreaui. Next base: position 128,530 of record CAMXCT020001550.1, read on the forward strand.
TCTGCAGCCCATTTTGTGGACAGGGAGGTTACCTCTCCTTAGGTTTCGACAACATGTCGAGCACGGAGGGTGATCTCTCAAGGTTTTTGTAAAAAGCTAAGCTTAGGAGCAATAGGGTAAAGGATCTCATGGATGGAGACAATGTCCCCTTTGATCGGCGCCCTACGTTGACACTGGGACAGTGGAGCTGGCCAATTTTAAAATACACTTGGCATTTAAGGAATGACAAAGACACCGGCCAGGACAGATGCAGACGAAGCTGACACACCGATGGAACCACCAGAGTCTTCACCCCCACCAAAGCCTTCACCAGGTTGGGGATTGGGACCAGCAGAACCAAAATTAATAGTTTTATTTTTGGTAGGAAAAACAATAGTTGAATTTCTAAATGTGTAAGTGTGATTCTTTGGGATGTTACCACTTCAACACATGCAGTTTCCATTTGTTCGAAAGGATTCCAAAAGTATATCACCTGCTGCTCCAGGTCCTGAAGGCTCAAAGAAAAGGAAGGTTGTGGTCAGGAAGGTTCTCAAGCGAATCAAGAAGAAGTCAGAATCAGAGCAAAGCACCCCAACCCCAAGCACCAATGACAACAGCACCAATGACAACACAGACACGGTTTCGGTGGCTAGCAGCGAAGCTGCACAAAGTTTGTGGGACGCGGGTGGCTACAGCCAATGGCGGGAAGAGGCTTGGGCAGAACCCCAATGGGAAAAGTGGGCATGGCCACCATACCCTGGCTGGAAGCCATCCTACTGGCAGCAAGCTTACTGGGAACCTGGGAATATGTACAAAACACCTGAGCAACCCACCAAGACTCGAGATCAGACAGACACCAGTGACACCAGGTCGACTCTTCTGACCAGGGGTTCAACAGATGATCTAGGATCCATCCAGGATCAGCTTCAAAGGTGCAACTCTGGGGACCAGGCATCCTTCCAATACAGGTTGGACGAAGCAGCACTGGAACAACATGGGCCGAAAGGAAATAACACTCAGAAGTTTCAGGACTGCCGTTTTTAACTGGGAGAAACTGGAACAGCCAAACCAAGCACATCAAAGAATTGATTTACATATTTTTGCATCGAACCCAAACTGTGAATGTTCCTTCAAGTTGGGTGTGCATCCAAAATGAAAACCAAAAAGCCAAAGACACATCATGATGCAATATATTTTTGATTATTTTTGATCCATTGGCTAACCCGAGCTGGTTTTGAAACCCAGGTTTAAAAGTGTCATCCATGTTAAAACTATTCCACCCCACTCCCATCCCAGCACGCAGAGTGTGAGGATGGGAACACCGATGGTGCAAGAAAGGCAGAAGAGGCAAAGAAGGCAGAAGAGGCCAAGGCAGATGATGCACAGAAGGCAGAGGAGGCAAAGAAGGCAGAAGAGGCCAAGGCAGATGATGCACAGAAGGCAGAGCAGGCAAAGAAGGCAGAAGAGGCAAATAAGGCAGAAGAGGGACAGGAAGAAGATGTGGCAAAGAAGGCAGATGAGGCAAAGAAGGCAGAGGATACAAAGAAGGCAGAAGAGGCGAAGAAGGCAACCGAGGCCAAGAAGGAAGGAGCAAAGGAAGAAGACACAAAGAAGGGAGAAGAGGCAAAGGGTGATGCACAGAAGGCAGAAGATGAAAAAAAGGCAGAAGAGGCCAAAAAGGCAGAAGAGGAAAAGAAAGAAGACCATAAGAAGAAGGCAGAAGGTGCTTCGCCAGAGGGATCGACTGAGACCGGAGGACAAGCTGCGAAGGAGACTGGGGTGTGGTATGGATGAGGAAGACAAACTACTGTAAATCTATGGGGAAGACAAACTACTTTAAATCTCAGGGATGCTGATCAAATTCAAAACCAGAAATGCTGCTCAAATTCGACACTAGGACAAAAAACAGGAGAAGGAAGATGCCGAAAAAGAACGAAAGCGTTTAGATGCCCATGCAAGATACATGCGGTACTACCGCAACATCCGAAGCCAGACCCTTATTTGTCAAACACCATCAACTAAGACTTCAACTGTGCTAATGTGAACCGGCATTGTTTTTTTGGGTTTACCTCTTTGGCCTAGATCCTGCAACTCCGATCGAGCTGAGAAAGATGGCCGCCGAGGCAAAAGGCAGCCACTTTTATGCAACCAGCTACTTTAAAGATCAGCCATCTATTTAATTACAGTAGTTAGCCATTTGAACACACTTTGGATAATTGATCAACCAAGGCAAAAGCCTCAACTCAGTGTTGTACGATGCATGGGCTGCTTGCTCAGAGGGTGACTGGAACCAGTCACGTTTTTATCTGAAGATCAGAGAAAGGCATTCCACCAAAAAGCGTGGGGTGAGGAGGTGGCTGACTTTTGCTGAACTTTGTACCCGGTTTGGGCAGGAGTTGGCAGAGCAAGTCAAAAACCGAAAGTTGTATGACCAAGAGTTGCTAAAGAAGGAGGTACGACGACACCCGGAGTTGCCAGACTCCGCGGAGCGATTTGTTTTAGCCATTGATCATTTGTTCATCCATCTCATTTCTGATGGACTTGGAAATTGGAAAGAAGAATAACACAGAACCCTTTATATTTTAAACAATACATCAGTACTGTTTAGATTCCAAACGGGGAATGCTACCAGGAGCTTATGCAATTCTTGACGTTGGTGGACGACACGGAAGAAGAAGAAGCCGAAGAATCGATCGACCGTTTGTTTTCCTGCTTGGATTCGTCAGATTCGTCGTCGTCTGAGTCATCGTCTGATGACAAGCCCAAAAAGTCGAAGAAAAAGTCCAAGAAAAGTAAGGATGACGAAAAGGAATCCAAGCCGGCAAAGAAGGTTGGCCATTTTGTTTTTCTTATGTAGTCAACACAGCTTACTCTTCGAACTTTACAACCCTTTGCAAACAGGAAAAAAAGTCCAAAAAGAAGAAAACAGAAAACAAGAAAAAGGAAAAGAAGAGCAAGAAGGACGAGCAGCCTGATGAGACAAAGACAGCTGAAAAAAAAATGTTGAAAGATGCAAAGAAGGAGCCAATACTTGTTTCAATATTTTGCAGATAGTTTGGGTTTACATTAGGTTGAAATATTTTTGATTGGTTCCTTTCCACCAGGCAGTTGCTGATGCCAGTAACAAGCTCAAGTGGGCTATTGGCTTGATGCCGGGCTTGGACACCATGTCTGGGGCCAAGTTGTGCCCCAAGCAAATCCACAAACTTACTGGGTTTCTTTTAGTGATGCACTTTCATTTATTCACTATGAATCCTTTTGAAGGCATTTTGGCAGTTTTTAAAGGTGTCTGCTTCAGTGGGGGTTGTGTATCTAAACTGCAGCAGCAAAGCAAGCAGTTTCAAAGACAATCCAAAATCCTTTCCAACCTGCATCGGACTAAGGGCTGAGAAGTATGCGCAGTCGGTACGGGAGGATGTCGAGGAAAAGAAGCATGACCTTGAGGCAGTACCTGCTTTCCATCAGTCAAACACTAATGAAGGAGGCAAAGTGTACCTGTATCTACTTTGGTTAGTTTTCTGCTTTTTGGCTTCTTTTTTGAGGCAAAGCGTACTGATCTCCAGAAGGCCATCGACGAAGGGAAGGCCAGCTTTAGACTTTAGACCAGTGTAGACCAGTAGCAGCACATAGCTATTAGCATTCTTTAGTTGATCTGACCCTCTTCAATATTTATTCAAAATCTGCTTTCTGATGCTTCCTGACCAGGTCGTGCAGGAGATGATTGTGCAGTGTGATGTTGCCAGAAAGGCTTTGGAGGTTGCGTGTGAGCCGCTCAAGTCAAAGAAAACCAAAAAGAACTGATGCGGACCAACTAGAAAAATGTTCCTATGCTAGAGCTGTTGTGGCAATGGCACGTTACTTTGCCAACCCTGGTGTCACATAGGAATGTGGTTACTGATGAGCTAATTGAACCAAACAACTCCTGTAACTTGAAACTCTGTGGTTGGGTTTGTGACTCGGGTGCCAGCTGCACTTTTAGCTTTGAAATTTGTGACGTTTGAACTACAAATGTCACCGGGGATTATAGCAACCATCTACTGTTGCTAGGGTTCATGTCATGTTGAACCTGTGCGAAGATCTCAGGTGCCCCTGTCTCGAGCAGTGCAGTGCCACCCAACAGAATAATGTGTTTGTCGGTATATGTTTTTCGTGTAACATGCCTCCAAATCTCCCATCAACTATTTGTGCATTTTTTGGGTGGAGAATGATATCGAATGCTGCAGCATCTACAGGGAGCCGGTTTGAGCATGACCTCGTTAGTTTGACACATCGGCCCAGCAGAAATAAAATGAGAACTGCCTTATGCTGTATATCGGTTCAGTGTGCATCCATTTTTGGGGAATTGAGATGTTTGTCTATAGTTTCAAAACCCCTCGCAGGTGACAGTTCCGATGATGATGCTGACAATGATGGCACTGGGCCTTTAGAGAAGGACATCTCTGAAAGACTTGCTTCCGGAGCTCCTTGCCAACATCTAATTGACTCTATATAAACTCCCATTCTACATTCATTGACCCCTAAGGGTGCCAATATTTTGAAATCCTCAAATATCCACCAGGTAAAAGTCCCAACATGTGGTTTTGCTCAATATCCCTTCTTGATTCGATTGATAAAATTTACATTACATATCATCCCCATGCCCAGGTTGGCAGTGCACGAGGAGCGCTAGGTAGTGCCAAAGCTACATATGCCGATGCTTGGCACATGGGGGTCGGATTCTGTGGCAAGGGGTCCTAATAAAGAATCTGAAATCTAGAATCAGACTAATAGTTCCTTTGGAGGGATTGGACAGTTTGGGTGATGGTTTTGGGAATCTGAAATCTATATAGACTATTTCGTAAAGTAAACCATCATCCAAACTATCCAATCCCTCCAAAGGAACTACTTCACCAATAACCGGATTTATAGGGTTATACAATACCAATATACTTGAACCGGTCCACTGCTAAACCAATAAAAAATGTATTTTTTTGGGATGGTACCCCAATATATAATCCTCCTGTGAATTCAAGGTGAAGGCTGTGTGACCATTTTGTAGTGGTCACTACTAAATGTGGGCCCTTGGTTCAGCTGAAGTGCAGAATTTTGATATATGTTCAAAGTCTCTTAAGACACCAACATGACCCGACTAACATATCAAGTTTATCTCTACTACATGTGGATCATGGGTCTAGAGATGTTTACTTGATTTTTATTGAAAAAAACATGATTCACTACCAAATGGTTTCTGGAAATTTCACTGTAAATTTCTGGTTCACTTTCTGGGACCCAGGTCATAGCATTTACTAGGGGAAATTCAATATTATATATCTAGTATTGGGATTAAACCCACCAAGTTTGTAGGCCCCATATTTCATGTCAAACCCCTGTTTTATCCCACACTGATCCTGCATGAGGAAGCCTCTGGAAACACTCGACCATGGGCAGCGAAGCTTGCCACGTATGCTCCTGGGAATGAGTCAAGGGACTTTTTCCGATCGACCAAGTTGCCGCTGGATTTCTGGCAGGATTCAGACCACTTTGGCTATGGCTGACATATATCATATATCCCTGAATTGTTTTTTCCCGATGGTTTCACATGTTTCCATATTTGGGTTTCCATTAAAATCACAAAACATACAGTAGCGAAAAACAACATGTTGGGGTACGAGATCCATGTACATACAAATAAGTTTTTGATGGTCTAAATCAAATAGCTGAGGATCCTTCCATGGTCGAAGTCTCTATCAAATTGTCAGATGACACCGCCCAGAAGATGAAGCTCCCAGTTCAACTACCTCATAAGGTTCTGGAATACTTGATGAGCAATTGCAAATTACACATCGCTGATGGCCTAGTTCGCAAGTACTGGAATCACTTAGAGGAAGTGGGTGATGACACTGCCCTTCAAACAAGAGACTTTCGTCGACTTGCAAGTACTTCTGTATGGCCTTTGGGGATCCATGGTGATGAAGCAGCAATAGGGATCATCAACAATCCTACCAACAAAGTCATTGGCATCACCCTGAATATCCCACTCTTTAGGCCAAGGGCAACCAGGTTGTCACGATGGTTGCTATGGTCAATTGAGTCTGACAGGGTGTGGTCAGTGGAGGAATCTGTCTACCCTGTGTTGGAAATTATTGTGGACAGTCTCAACTTGCTGACCCGAGATGGTGTGTGTGGGCGGCGTTTTATCACTACAGAACTCCGGGGAGATCAGTCGTGGTTTCGCTACATTTTTAGGCACAAAGCCTATTGGTTGGCCAACAATGTTTGCTTTCGCTGCAAGGCATCGGCAAAACCCACAAATCTCAATTATACTCTGAATGGTATGCCTGGGGGTTGGGAATCAACAATCCGTTCCACAGATGATTTCGTCTTGGATGAGCTGACAGATCCACTCTGTTTTCCTCAACTTGGCCCCAAGTAATCTTTGTTTTGATTAAGCCCCACAAAGAATGATGAGAACGATAAACTGTTTTATGTGGGGTTGTTTGTTATTCCATCTGGGTAGTGATGGGAACTAACATAGCATTGCCCAGGTCCAATGGTCGACCTGGATTTTTTCAGTGTGTCGCTCCTGAAGCATTGTACACTGCACATATTGAACCTCACCCTTCTTGGGATATCAAATGGATCAGTGCTGACCCTTGGACTCTATCAAGCCATTGGCCACCTGCCCCTTTGCCACAACTCCCCTCCTTCATCCACCAAGATTTCTGGGAAAGAATTGTCCTGTGCGCAGGTGGCAGCAAGAACCAACTGGAAATCCTTATTTGTTGAAAATGTACATTTGAAACTTAGCAGTTGGTTTCAAACCATTTGTTCATACTGGTTTCAATTGTATGGAATGTTGTGAAATCTTGATCTACCATTTGTTCCACTATTGGGCTGCATCTCCAATAAAAAGACCAGAGTGATATCGCAAATTGAAATCCATGTGTTCTTTCTGTCGAGCCAAGGGGCATGTTACTACAAATGCAACTCTTCGGAGCTATTGATGTGGGAACTACTGACCCGGCTGCATGGAATGTGGTGCTGAGCAGGGCATATGATGACTTTTGCCTATGGCGCAGGCAGCACAAAATCTCATGTTCACAAAAACGATTCAAGTACCGGACACTGTTCAGAGACGAGTATGGATTTTTTCTGAACTGCAAAGCATTCAATGGTAGACTAGTCTGTGAATGGTTGCTCTCGAAACTCGTAGAGATCAAAGCTGCCCCGCCGGCTGGAGTGATCCTCGATGACCGATTCGATTTGTGCGAGACAGCCCTGACCCTCATTGACAATTATACAATCTTTTGTCACCACCCAAGAAAAACCCTATTATTTTTTTTGTCTATATATGGTTAGTTTCCCTGAAAAATAGCGTGCCCCAAAAAAATATGGTGGATTATAGGGCTGTCTTACTTAAACACTTAACTCACCATTTTGGTGTGTTCACCATTTCTGTGCAACCCTTGGAACCAGGAGAGGCATTTGCCGCTATTTCGGGATGGTGGAGCGCGCCTCGCGGTTCTTGACTCTTGGCAGCCCATCGGCCATTGCAGCAGAGACACCACGAAGGGATACTGGTGAGTTATTTGACTAACTTTCCAAACGCTGGGTTAGCTCCCCCATTGTGAATTTCTGTCAGTAAAGGTACCACTTTGTTCACAAATTTCCCCAGGATTCTTTATTGCCACTGAAAAAAAGGAATGTTGCAGGATTTACTGTAGTTTTTCTGCTTCAGGGAACCTCTATATACTTACTTGGTTTACATCAGTTTGGCCCATGTATATTCAATATTCAATCCTTGAGTGGGGGTACTGTTTGCCCCAGGACTGAAGCACAAGCTACATCCATCGCTCAAGCTGGCAGAACGTATCTGAAGGCCTACAGGCGTCTCAATAGTATCTCGATGAGGAGCCCTTGTTGGGAGGAAAAAAAAAATGTTCTTTTTTGAAACTTGGGCTCCAACAGGGAATTGAGTTTGGGTCCCCTGCAGGACCAACCGGCTCAGTTGGGTGATGGTGCCAAAGTGGCATGACACTTGGTTGGTATTTTTTAGAAATTGGTTCAACATTTGTTTACCACAAATTCTATTTGTTCTGTTTTGGGATGTGAACGTTTTTACCACATTGCATGTGCAGCCTCCTCATGAGGCTTTTGAACATGTTCTTGGCGAATATGTGCTGAAGCTACGGTACAACCCACGCTTCCTCCATACATTTTGTGATGAGAGTTTCATGTCAGTTCTCAAAGGATGGGCCAAAAAGGCACCTTTGATGCGAAAGGGGCGCGGCCGAGAAAGCGGCATTATGCGCTTATCAAGGGTGCGCATGAAAACACTGCGCTGGTTACTCCCACAAATGAAATCCCGCAGGCAGTAGAAAAAAGGTTCAGAGAATTGGGTTTGAGACCTGTGGTGGATACACAACCCATCAAAGATAAGGGTTTCAACAAATGTGGTGGGTTCCAAAGTCTACCAATGGGCATCTAAAGTCAATGGGCATCATAACCAAGATTTAGGTTAAAGATTGTCGTAGGTACAACAAGTCCATCAAACATCAGGTCATTGGAAATTTTGATTGATTAGGGATGGGTTGGATCATGTGGGGGTCTTAAAAAGATAAGATATTGTGATTAAAATATTCGAGGGCAATTCAAGAAATTACATAAATGTTGCTTTGAAACATGTAAGCTGGTGAAACATCGTAGTTGTGAGTTAAACATCGTATGTATGATATGTTGAGTTAAACTTAGCACTTGATCAACTACATAGTTAAACTTCGACATTGGAATAGTAGGGTATATATATTTCTTTAGGGCCATTGGGTTTATAATCCAACTTATAGTGGGGAATCCCACCTTGTAGGCAGCGCAACACCAAGATTTTAAGTGACCCACATTGCAACCACAGCTGTGGATGCCCCAAAATTGCTTGCCGAAAATCACTTTTTTTGCAACCTGGAAAGGAAAGTCAGAGATAAAAGAAATGGCATCCAAACCTCATTAGGGCTGTCCCAAAATGGGGGATGTCCCCAAAATGGCAATTGGAATGGAAATTTACCATCATGGACCCATGGAATTTTTGGATACCTGTTCAAGCAAACCAGCCTTCAAGGAGTTGTTTTTAAGTCATCACATATGGCATAAAGTCCAAGGTTCACCGGTGAATCCCGCAGCATCCCGCAGCGATTCAAAGCGCCACTTTCACTCACGCCACTCTGGTGCTCTCTGACGACACTGCAGATGTGGAAGGGTTCCGTAGTTCACAGTTCACGGATTTACCGAGTAATCGAACCACGTGCCTCCACTGCAGAAAGAGCTCACTGAATTTTTTACGGGCGAACTGAAGAGACGAGTCGAAACCATCCCGGTTTATAGCTGTTCAGCAACAGTGTTAAGGGTGGCCGGAAATTGATAGCTGGACCTAGTATTGGATCTCTCCATTTTGAGCGGAAAGTGAGGATTTCGGCTGCCAGCGTCATCTACATTGGTGGAGAAGACAAATTTCACAGAAATTTGTCTTATTTGTGGGTTTCGTAAGTCATGGTGGTTCCCCAGTCATCACCATAGTTGTTAAACGTTGTTAATGTTGGATCCTGATTAGTGTGGGCCCCCCCTAAACATTTGAAGGGGTCTCTTTAGGCTAGGTGCTTTTGAGGGACTGGGGTCTGAATGATTTTGGATCAATTGATTTCAATTTATTTTCAATTGATTTCAATTTACTTTCAGAAATGTTAACCTCAGAAAAAAACTGGACACAATAGAGGACCACCACATGTTAACCTCAGAAAAAAACTGGACACAATAGAGGACCACCACAACAAACATATTATTGACGATCAATGTTGCTCATGGGATACCTCCTTGAAAAATTGTTTGTGTGCTGTGTTTTAATGGCGTTTTAATAATGCATCCTATATTTTGGGAAATTGAATGGAATTCAAAAAAGTAAAAGAGAAAAACTTTAGCAAAGGAAAGGGCAAAAGGACTATGTGAAAATTTTAACACATCAGAAATTACTTTACTTCGTGTGATCCCCACCATGACATTTATACATTTTCTTACTGGCAAATCTTCTGGCATTCTATCTGACATATCTTCTGACATTCTATTTGCATTCTATCTGGCATATCTTCTGGCATATGATCTGGCATCTCTTCTGGCATATCTTCTGGCATTCTATCTGGCAAATCTTCTGGCATTCTATCTGGCATATCTTCTGGCACTCTATCTGCCATATCTTCTGGCATTCAATCTGGCATTCTATCTGGCATATCTTCTGGCATATATTCTGACATATCTTCTGGCATTCTATCTGACATATCTTCTGGCATATATTCTGACATATCTTCTGGCATATCCTCTGGCATATCTTCTGGCATATCTTCTGACATATCTATCTGGCATATCTTCTGGCATATTTTCTGGCATTCTATCTGGCAAATCTTCTGGCATTCTATCTGGCATTCTATCTGGCATATCTTCTGGCATATTATCTGGCATTCTATCTGGCATTATCTTCTGGCATATCTTCTGGCATATCTTCTGACATTCTTTCTGACATTCTTTCTAACTTTCTTCTGCACATTCTTTGTCCCATATCTTCCTACATGAGGTCCGGCAGGGAACACTTGGCGTGGATACTCGCAGTTGAGGTCCGGCAGGGAACACTGGGCGTGGATGGTCGTGGTTGAGGTCCGGCAGGGAACACTGGGCGAGGATGGTCGTGGTTGAGGTCCGGCAGGGAACACTGGGCGTGGATGGTCGTGGTTGAGGTCCGACAGGGAACACTGGGCGAGGATGGTCGTGGTTGAGGTCCGGCAGGGAACATTGGGCGTGGATGGTCGTGGTTGAGGTCCGGCAGGGAACACTGGGCGTGGATGGTCGTGGTTGAGGTCCGGCAGAGAACACTGGGGATCGCGGGTCGCAGTTGAGCAAGGACGACGAGGACGACGAGGACGACGAGGACGACGAGGAGGACGAGGAGGAGGAGGAGAGGAGGACGAGGCAGGAGGAGGCGGAGGAGGAGGAGGAGAAGGAGGAGAAGGAGGAGGAGGCAACTGACATAAAATCTAACAACCCTCACCTGGCAGGTGGGGAAAAAACTGGACACAATAGAGGACCACCACAACAAACATATTATTGACGATCAATGTTGCTCATGGGATACCTCCTTGAAAAATTGTTTGTGTGCTGTGTTTTAATGGCGTTTTAATAACGCATCCTATATTTTGGGAAATTGAATGGAATTCAAAAAAGTAAAAGAGAAAAACTTTAGCAAAGGAAAGGGCAAAAGGACTATGTGAAAATTTTAACACATCAGAAAAAAACTGGACACAATAGAGGACCACCACAACAAACATATTATTGAGGAACAATGTTGCTCATGGGATACCTCCTTGAAAAATTGTTAGTGTGCTGTTTTTTTTGTTAATGGGGATTCAAGAAAGAAAAACCTGTTATTTTTATTTGTTATTTCAAATTTGTCAATTCTTATACTTGTTTATATATATATGGGTTCGTCTGGAAATACCGTATCCCCACTGGAAGGTTTGTCTAGGGGGTATGCTTCGGAGGTATGCTTCGGGGTTTGCTTCGGGGGTATGCTTCGGGGTCTGCTTCGCATGAACTTCATCACATGGAACTTACTTCATATCTAAGAGGCTTCCAACAAACTTTGTAACCTTTTACATATCTCTGTGTATATCCTTGCACGCATATATATATATATATACATATATATAGAGAGAGAGAGAGACACGTATGGTTTTCTGGTCTAAATCAACCGCCAAGGGCCAGAGTCTGGCTTTCCCAAGTATAGGTGAAGCCCGAGGCTAGTTCTGACAGCAGGTATAGTTGGTTCAAGGCATAGCTGGCTGTAGGAAGCACGTTTGTTCCTGACAGCAGGTGGTTGGTTCAAGCCATAGCTTTCGTGCCATGGCGGTATGGGCAAGGATGTCTTATTTTCAGGGCTATGCAGAGATGTGAAGTATCTTACTCACGCGTTCAAAATGTGCCAGGGTCTGGAAGTTGAAGGTTTGAGGTATGAAACGGGTGTGATTCGGGTATGATTCGGGTATGATTCGCGGAGCACTATTCAGCACACCGTATCAGATCTAGACAGGAGCTACAACGGCCAGTCAGCACCAGAAGCTGGTCGATGCAAACGGTATCGGCTGCCACAATGAAGCTACAGCGGCCAGTCAGCACCGAAGCTGTCTTCAACCTACTTGGCTGCATAGGGCAGCCAGACTGCGGGGATGGAGGGCGGGATGGCGCAAAGGGCGCCTAAAGGCAGCATGAAGCTACAGCGGCCTGTCAGCACCGAAGCTGTCTTCAACCTACTTGGCTGCATAGGGCAGCCAGACTGCGGGGATGGAGGGCGGGATGGCGCAAAGGGCGCCTAAAGGCAGCATGAAGCAAGTGTCGCGACCCATGATCTCCAAACAACAACCATCAACAAGCCCTCAAAAATGATCTTCATTTTGGGGGTTTGCTTCGGGGTATGCTTCGGGGCTATGCTTCGAGGTCTGCTTCGGGGGTATGCTTCGCAAGAGCGCCACCTTCCACCAATACATATCTAGGACCGCGGAAAAAAATACTAACCCATATATATATATATACATATATATAATTATTTTAAAAATCAATCACAAAGACATGCTGAAAAAAATGCTGAACAAAACTGAAAAAATAACGAAAGCATGCCATCAGAAAACAATTTTTCACAAAAGCGACCCACCCCAGCAATTCCACAGTTTCAGAATTATTTGGAGAAAACTTTTCACAAAAGCGACCACACCAGTCAGGATCCAACATTAACCTACACGAAGTCATGGTCATCTGATGACTGGCTGATGCTGGAACCATCCCATGGGGGAAGTTCGTTTTTGCCAGGTCAAATTGAGACGAAAAACAGGATCAATGAACCCCAAAGTACGGGGGGGGGAACTACTTCCAGTAGGTATTTATCAGTTTTAGGGCGTTTGCGGTAGCCCCAACTAATGGGGTTTTGAGGGTAACCCCAATTAATGGGCAGGGCCTGACAGGGTCGATTGCATTCTACCCCGGATTGACATTAATTACTGAGAGTATTGCCTAGTTTACAAAAGACTATCCATCTTGCTCCATCTTTGCCCACCTCAAACCTCCTCAGCACCCGCGAATCACCGTACACAGCAGCCCTTGGGGCTGGCTGACTCGAGTTTGAAAAGACTCGAGGTCAAAGAGCGAGCCAAAAGTGCAAAAATGAGGTCAGAACCACCTGGAGGACTCTCATGGGTTTTTTGCTATGTAGTTGAGATGAAACATGCTGAAATGCTGGGAAAAACCTCGTCTTCCAAGGGATATTCCAGAAACGATGTACCGACGAAGCCACCAAGCAGAGACCAAAAAAACGCAAGAAGTTCAGCTGATCTGGGGGATCGAAAAGGAGATCTTCATTGGTGGTTGACCCAGAAAAATCGTGTTGGGGATCATTGTCCCATTTCCATTTCCATGGTTGAGAAAAACATGTTTGTTCATAGAAAATCATAATTACTTTACTTCGTGTGATCCCCACCATGACATTTATCGATTTGTTACTGGTAAATCTTCTGGCATTCTATCTGACATATCTTCTGGCTTCGATCTGGCATTCTATCTGGCATATCTTCTGGCATTCTACCTGGCATATCTTCTGGCAAATGTTCTGGCATATCTTCTGGCATTCTATCTGGCATTCTATCTGGCATATCTTCTGACATCCTATCTGGCATTCTATCTGGCAAATCTTCTGGAATTCTATCTGACAAACATTCTGGCACTTTATCTGGCATACCTTCTGGCATTCTATCTGGCATTCTATCTGGCATATCTTCTGGCATTCTACCTGGCATATCTTCTGGCATATCTTCTGGCATTCTATCTGGCATTCTATCCGGCATATCTTCTGGCATATCTTCTGGCATTTTATCTGGCATTCTATCTGGCCGTTTAGGTCCAGCGGTGCGCACTGAGCTGGGAAGGTCCCAGGTTGAGGTCTAGCGGCGCGCACTAAGCTGGGAAGGTCCCAGGTTGAGGTCCAGCGGTGCGCACTGAGCTCGGAAGGCCCCAGGTTGAGGTCCAGCGCACTGAGCTGGGAAGGTCCCAGGTTGAGGTCCAGCGGTGCGCACTGAGCTGGGAAGGTCCCAGGTTGAGGTCCAGCGGTGCACGCTGAGCTGGGAAGTTGGCAAAGAGCTTGGCGAAGAGTTGGCAAGGCGGAAGTTGATGCAGACATGGTCGAAGAGAAACTGGAGGAGGAGGCGGAGGAGAAGGAGGAGGAGGACGAGGAGGAGGAGGAGGAGGAGGATAGCTAGCCGAGGAGGAGGAGAACAACTGTGATAAAATCTAACAACCCTCACCTGGCAGGTGGGGAAAAATAGATAACAAAAATGAGAAAAATTACTTTACTTCGTGTGATCCTCACCAGGTCATTTATACATTTTCTTACTGGCAAATCTTCTGGCATTCTATCTGACATATCTTCTGGCATTCTATCTGGCAAATCTTCTGGCATTCTATCTGGCATTCTATCTGGCATTCTATCTGACATATCTTCTGGCACTCTATCTGACATATCTTCTGGCATTCTATCTGGCATATATTCTGACATATCTTCTGGCATTCTATCTGGCATATCTTCTGGCAAATGTTCTGGCATATCTTCTGGCATTCTATCTGGCATATCTTCTGACATCCTATCTGGCATTCTATCTGGCAAATCTTCTGGCATTCTATCTGACAAACATTCTGGCACTTTATCTGACATACCTTCTGGCATTCTATCTGGCATATCTTCTGGCATTCTACCTGGCATATCTTCTGGCATATGTTCTGGCATATCTTCTGGCATTCTATCTAGCATTCTATCTGGCATATCTTCTGGCATTCTATCTGGCATATCTCATGGCATTTTATCTGGCATATCTTCTGGCTTCTATCTGGCATTCTATCTGGCATATCTTCTGGCATTCTATCTGGCTGTTGAGGTCCAGCGGTGCACACTGAGCTGGGCAGGTCCCCGGTTGAGGTCCAGCAGTGCACACTGAGCTGGGCAGGTCCCCGGTTGAGGTCCAGCGGTGCACACTGAGCTGGGCAGCTCGCAGGTTGAGGTCCAGCGGTGCACACTGAGCTGGGCAGCTCGCAGGTTGAGGGCACACTGAGCTGGGCAGCTCGCAGGTTGACGTCCAGCAGTGCGCACTGAGCTGGGAAGTTGGCGAAGAGCTTGGCGACGAGTTGGCAAGGTTGGCAAGGCGGAATTGATGCAGACATGGTCGAGGAGAAACTAGAGGAGGAGGAGGAGGACGAGGAGGAGGAGGAGGAGAACAACTCTGATAAAATCTAACAACCCTCACCTGGCAGGTGGGGAATAGATAAAAAATCGTTGAAACCACCAACCAGCATAGACCTCCACGCCGTGCTTTCGACACATTTTCGAAGCCCCTTTACAATTTTCAGATCACGGGATCTCCAAGTATCAGCCGTCTCCGGACTTCAACCCTCTCAATTTGAGGTTCCCATCATAACGTGATCATGAAGCCATTAATCATTGGCAACTAATGGCAACTAACAAAAAATATATATATATTTCTTCAAACAAAAAACAACAAAAATACGGGGGGGTCAGAGTTAGCTGCAATCAGCCAACGGTTGACGCCAAGGCCAAAAAAAAGTCCACGAATCTTCGAGCAGGAAGAACTCCTCACATCTGATCCATATGAAGAGATAAAACCTCATCGTCCTGAGAAGCTCCGCCGTTTGAAACACCGCCTGACCGTTCCAATTGTTTGGGCCCAACATCCAGTTTTCACAATCACTGAGGCCATCTGGTAATGTGATATAGCTTTGGACCATGGTCCAATGATCATCCCAAAGCTGGTTGCTGACCTAGGCCTTGAAACCCCGGTATTTGGAGGCTCCCGTTTTGTCGGGGTACCCCCAGTCATCCAGTCATGGATGACCATGGCTTAGTATTGAATACTATGGTGACTTGGGGATCCGCCATTTTAAGAACCCCCATTTGGATGCAAGCGGCTAATATTCCTTGACTTGTCTGTAGCCGATCCCCATCATATCACAATTATGAACCCCTAGACTTGTTGTTTCTTAGCATCCCTATGTTTGCTCGACATCAAATGATGCTGCTACCTTGATTAATCTCATTGTTCCTTTGCCGATTTTCATTCCCATCTTTTCGTGGTGAAATTCCCATCTTTTGTTGCCTCTAACGTCCCCATTTCACATCCCATGTTGCCGATTCACACCCATTCAAATCCGTGCCACCCCTCCCAACAACAACAACAACAACCACAACCACAACCACAACAACCACAACAACCACAACAACCACAACAACCACAACAACCACAACAACCACAACAACCACACCAACCACACCAACCACACCAACCACAACAACCACACCAACCACACCAACCACAACAACCACAACAACCACAACAACCACAACAACCACAACAACCACAACAACCACAACAACCACAACAACCACAACAACCACAACCACAACAACAATCACAACCACAACCACAACCACAACCACAACCAAACAACAATCAACAACCAAACAACAATCAACAACCAACAAACAACAAACACTAAAATGATAAACAACAAACAAACAGAAACAACAAACAACCAGAAACAACAACATAGAAACAACAAAGAAATAACAACAAATCAACAAGAAACAACAAGAAACAACAAGAAACAACAAGAAACAACAAACAAACAACAAACAAACAACAAACAACAAACAAACAAACAACAAACAAACAACAAACAAACAACAACAACACGTGCAACTCCGAAAAAAAATGAAACCCCCCAAGTGCCCCGTTCTCCAGGTGACGGCAACCACCTTCGCCGCTGGCGCTGCCGGCGCTTCGGGCTGCTCCGGCGCCTCCCGCAGCAGTACTTCGTCGATCTTCTCCACCTTCGGGGAATGATTCAACGGAAAGCTCCTTGGATTGCATGGCGATCTGTTGCGGGTCAAAAATGAGACGTGATTACCCTCTGGTAAACTAACATAGCTATGGAAAATAACCACTTATAGATGATTTTTCCCACTAGACATGGTGATTTTCCATTGTTATGTTAGTCTACCGGAGGATAAAGCATATTAATTCACTCATCTGAAACAAGGCCAGTTACGGAGGGTTATGTTTCATGATCATCAAAATA